>JAHZNE010007700.1:0-14703 GCA_027744055.1 Callyntrura sp. NNG-2020 | reverse complement strand
ACCCGTAGTGCGCGGAAGGGGAAAGTAGATAGGGACGCGAGAGAGAGAGAGAGAGAGAGAGCGCAATGTGGAGGGACTTTGGAGGGAATTCTTATTCCAAGCGACGCCACTTGGAGAGGAGGATTTTGGTGATTTCGAAAGGGAAATAGGTACCGCCATCATTGTTGGTGGGAGAGAGCGTGTACGTCTACAGGGGGATGCTTCCATCCAGGACTTTTTTGAAGAGAGGCACCTCCAGGAGAAAAAACGGGTAAAAGGGGCAACAAATCCTTTAAGTGTAAAGAAACAAATAACCGGAAAGTGTAACTGTAATTGAAATTGACTATGCATGAAACGGCAGGCATTATTTTTTTCGAGGAGTACAGACAGCAGCAGTTTTTTCCTCTCTGGAGATAGACGGTGAGTAAATTTGAAAGTGGCAATAATCCATTAAAAGAAATGTGCTGCTGAAGGGAACAAGTTGAGCTGAAGAAAGAGTATTTTTATGACGATGGATGGGGTAGAGACCGGTTATTGCTACGGAAGACGATGATGATGATGATGATCATCCTGGCTGATATTATTCGCTTTATGTGCCTCTCTAGCGACAAGAGAGTGTGTTTCATAATCGAAGGATTTGCTGGTTTTAGGGACTCCTGGGAAGAGTCCGTCCGTCTCCAGGGGGATATAAGGGCAAGACAACAAAAGACAAGTTGACCTGGCGGGGTCAAACTGACGGATTGACTTTCTAACGTCGGTTGGGAGACTTGGTCAATTTGAAAAAGGCTTCGTGTGTACAATAGGGGAGTTAAAGGGTCTTCCCTGAGCAGGGAACCGGTAAACAGGGTTTTAATTTTTTTCCGGGAGTCCACCTCAAATGTTCTCGTTTTCACGGTCCACTTGTAGCGAGGAACGAAAGGGAGCAATAAAATTGAAAAAGCTGTTTTCCTCCTAAAAACCGGGTTATTACACGGAGCTGTCGATGATATTAAAAAATGAACTAGCACATTACTAGCACTACAGCTGCGACTGCTGCTGCTGAACAAAGGAAAAATGCAGAGGCACACATTTCATATTTGAAATGAAAGTCAAGTCAGCCAGAAAATGGGGGCTTTTATTGCCATCAGAGCATCGGAGCTGCGTAATAATGAAGAAAACGACCTTGAATTAAGGATTACATTAGGAAAAAGTGGAATTATAGATTACTCAAAGGGATTACAATAACAAATTATATTTTCATCAAGTTATGGAATACGTAATCCGGAGATTAACAGTTGCATTATAACAACTAACAACGTTTTAATTTGAAGACTAGTATAAATTAAAAGATTACAACTATCTATCAGCAAATTAAAAAATCCGCGTCCGAAATACAAATGAAAAAATATTTCGTTTTGTCCAATCAAAATAATACTTTGTTATCCAATAATACGCCCTGATTGAATTGCTTTACGTCACCTTTTCCATTTAGTTGCGACATAAGCACTTTTTTCATTTACGGTTACAACGGAACTTTTTTCAATTATTTCTCCAATATTGGTGTAGGTAGGGTGCATACGAGATTTTCTGATGAGTCGTCATTTATTTCGCTTTTGGAAAACCAATAACGGTTGCATTCTCACTTTTGACCATTTTAAGCTCATACTATGGCAAACTTTTTATTGTTTAGTCTAGATATTTCCTCCGGGTCAGTCACATCTTCATAAAGGAACCATAAAGCTCACAGCCTCCCATTAATATCCCCACGCCACCAGAGCAACAAAGAAAATTAAAGGAAAGAGTCGTCCAAGATGCATATAAGCCAAAGGTTGTACCTGTACCTGTGAACACGCGTATCGTGATACCCCGCATGCGAAAGAGAGTGTAGGTCGAATAATATCCAAAAATCATCATATCCTTCCAGGTCGGTCGGCACCACGTTCCCTTCCTCAAATATGCTAATTTTTCTGATAAGAAAGGCAGACACGGACTGCCTGTTGGACAGGGATATGATGATGATGATGATGATGATGATGATGACAGGGAGTGCGGAAGGAATTGAATTTGGCATGCGTTGCACGATTAGCTGTGGAAAGACACCGGTTATCTTATTCCTGTTGAATTCTCCATCACCTTCATTCAAGAGTTCACCACAGCCGTGGCAGGTAACCTCGCACTGGTGCTAGCATTTAACTAGAATGCATTCACGCCGTAGTCGGTAAATAGTTAATAGGTTGGCAAGTGCAAATAAATTTTGCGAGGCTCTTTCTTACTATGGGCAAGTCCAGCAGAGAGTTGGAGTTTGACATTTTTCTGGAGGAAACCGCCACCGGGGAAACGAAGGAGCAAAAAGGGAAATTCCCGTGTGGGCGTCTGTATCTTGGGTGTCTCGGTGATGCATCTATTTGACGAAAGCTGGAACACTCGCTTGCGACAGGCCAGATATTTCGACAGTATTTACTGTGCCTCAGTCATGCCCTTCTCTATCGTGTTCTGAAGAAGCCCCTTTGAACCACAAGAAAAGCTTTGTGTGTCTTGACTGCTGCCCAGACATTGGCGCCGTTCCTGATGTCACCTCTTGCAAAAACGACGATGTTTCAAATTCCATGGCTGGGTCTTTTTGGATGGGTTCAACGCAGAATGTCATTCGGGAGCGTAACAGTGTTGGTGAGTAATAAATAGTTGTTAATTTGATAATTTTGTTGGGTGATATTGATATTACACAAGCTCAGTAATATTTTACTAATTGGAAACTGATTCTTTCTTCTTCTTTTTAGCCCGCTGGAATCATACGTTGTTGTGAGAAACCTGTAGCAAAAAGCGAGAGTTGACTCCCCAGTTTCATTTGCGATGGTAGGTCTACCAAGCGTCATTTTGATATATGCTCATTTTAAAAAGTGACAAATTTGATCATTCCTAGATTCCACATCATCGACGTCGTCTTTGTCACTGGAGATGGACCCCATAGTATTTCTTGGGCTCAAAGCGTCTTTATCCGAACAATGTTCGAGAAGTACCCGACTAAGTCACTCACGAATGCGGTAGAAATTCCTGAAATGTCGCAAACGAGTTTTCGAGCTTTTCTTAAATTTACTTCCGCCCCTGAGACAGGAAGGATGCTGACGCCTACAGTGATCTCGCTTGTGGACGTTCCCTCACTCGGCAGCGGTTTCATCAGGGAAAATTACAAGCGAAAAATGTCTGCTAGACTTGCCCGAAAAAGGAAAGAGCGTCGCAAAACTTATTTTCCACATGCAAACCTCGTAGCTATTTCCCGACTGCTACTTGAACAAGTTCTTAGGTAAATGGCGTCGCCAGTCTGGGGATATAGGGTACGTTTATGGTAAACTCTTGAATGAAAAGTCGTGGTGACTCCGTGGAAGGTGAAGACGACCCAGGTTTTAAAAAATCAGGTAATTTAAAATTCAGTTTTAGTCGGTATTCCCCACACCTGTGCTTATCGTACTTTTAATTATGGGCTGATCAGCTGTTTATTTTATTTCCCAGGAATTTAAACATCTTCCAAGTTCCCCCAAGCTACCAGGATCTAATCAAACAGGATTCCTTTGACGTCATGCATCTTTACAAACGCGAATTAACTCAAAATTAGATGGGGTCTGCACCTCTACCAACATAAATTGGTGTCAGCTGGCGTTTAAATCAACTTTGGGGTCGAAATTTATAATGGAGCAATTAATATTTGTCCTTTGTCATTTACTAATTGTAGTAAAAAATATTAGCTGGTTAATTAAAACACCACCTTGGTCCTCTCACCTCAACTATTATTATTTTAACTGATTTTAGCTGAAGAGTCTAAAAATCTTTCGTGTGCCAGCATCCATACTACTGTTAATGGTAACGGCAATCGGACAATTTGCACATTGCATCCGGTTACAATTTCATCCCTCCTTCTTGCAAGATCTGCTTTTAGAGTAGAAAACCCCACACAAATTGGATAAAACTTGGTCGGGAGTAAAAGGTGAGTGAGTGGGTTTATTGTAGCCTTGTAGCAATTCTGCTGACCAATCATAAAATAACAGACTGTATGCATCCCAGGGAAAATAATTGGAAAATGAGAGGAATTGTGGTTTTTATTAACTTTGTCGGATCTCGAGATTAAACTGTACTGCTGTTGATGTTGATCCTGAGAATAGCGGATTGCATACATTATTGTCTGCCGTAATTCCACCAACCTTATCTACCAAAAGAGCCTCCAGCCAGTTCCCCATCACTAACAATTCCCTGGAATCATCTCCGATTACAAGCACACATATCCGCCGATTTTTTTACTACCGGCCCCTCGCCCCCTGTGGCAATGGTCTCTCAAGTGCCCCAAAAGTGCGGTTGTATACGCATCAACCTTTTTACCGGGGCGAGCACACACGCACACACACAATTATCCGTTTGCTCTCTTCTGTACTAGATGAACGAAACAGGGCCCTCGAGACACGGACCAACCATACTCGATTTTCACCTGTCTCGCGGTGGCTCTACCAAATCGTTGAGATCATTAAGCCCCTCGTTTGATTTCCACCCTGTTTGCTCCCACCTCATTCCTTCCCATCTTTTCCTTTTTCCGGTTCATCCTTTTCTCATATTGCACCACACTCCTTTTTTAACCTTCCCCCTACCCCCTGCCCCTTCACTGACCTCTCATAACTTTTGACCACACCCCGGATCTTAAAAGGACACCATTGAAACAACCATGCTTATGTCTTCCCATAAAACCTGTCAAAGAGAAAAATTGACACTTTGTCGTTCCATTTCTCGACCTGCTGCTGCTATTGCCATTTTAGCCGAGTCCCTTCCCCCTCTCCAATCATAACCACTACAATCCTCCGCATCATCATCACCATCTTCTCGATCGTCGTCATAACCCCATAAAAATTCTTTTCACTACATTTCCCCTCTCCAACGTTATTACGTGTTCCATTTACTCCTCCGCATCACCTCAAGTGGCTCCCGCAACAAAACACAAAGCCCCACCACCATATGTCCCTCTATTTATTACAAGACCGACTCTCCACACCGTTTGTCATCGGAGCCCCGTCGCCATCATCATCCTCATTCCCATTTTTGTATTGTCATTACCCCTCCATTACCCCACGTTACCCACTTCTGATACAAAAATCGTTTATCTCTCCTCCATCGACACCGTATATCGTCCTCATTATTCCCACCTTCCCTACCTCTCCTTATTCCCAAAATATCCACAACAGCCCATATTCCTGATGGGGGCTCCAGGAAACGGAAAAAAATGACACTCTCTTTCCCATTTGCACCGTCATCATCACCCGTCTAAATGGAACCCGGTGGAGGTGGACACACACACACACACTTTCCTTTGTGGGGTCGCTCTTTCCCCTCTTCTTGTAACCGGATTGCCCTTCTCTCATCTTTGATGCTCTTTTCCTAATAACAAATCCATTTACACTTCTTTCCGCCGTTGTCCCTCCACAGCAATAAAGCAAAAAAAAATCTTCAAATCTTCCGCCACAGAGTCCCTCTCCTCCGTTTATCTTGCCGGGTGTTGTCGTTCATCTGTAAAATGGTTTTTGGCTTCTCATTCACCTTCCCTTTCATCCTTCCTAGTCGTTCGATTGGACCCGTCAAAAAAATTCGGGGACACCACACACCTCACCAACTCCTCCATTTTTGAAAGATGCTCCCCCGATGATAATGATGATGATGATGATGATAGTGATCGTGAAGCCGAAGAAAAGATGAGAATAGACTGTCCCCAAATAAAAGCTACATTTTCCTTTTTCCCTTTTGTCCTTTTTTGATGGGAATAGCGAGGGTGAAAATGGCACGCTGGTGGAATGGTAGCAGAGAGAGAGAGAGAGAGAAGAGAGGACAGTAGTGTGCATTGGTGGCGATGGTGGTAATGTGATCTCCGATGTCAAAGAAATATTATCCGCTTCTCATTCTCATTCAGCTCCCATTTTTTCTCGTTTTTTCCCTTCTGATCTGCAGGGCCATCACATAACCAGTCTTCCAGCTTTTATGGAGAGGCTTTCAGGATGGTGACATGACAGAAAGAAAAAGAAATTGAAATAACCGTCAATCACTATTGTCCTCGGCATCATCAACATCAGCATCATCATCATTTCATCACAGTAGCTCTCTCTCTCTCTCTCTCTCTCTCTCTTTCTTTAGTGGTCTCCAGCAACAGTCGATTCAATTCCGGAAAGAGGATCAAGCAGATGGTTCGTGGCTACTTTTTTTTCGTCGTGCAAGCCCGCAATAAATATGATGGAACAATTCTCTGAAAATTGAGTTAATCAATCATCCGTCGGACTCTCCTCACTTCTCGGCTGTATGTGGCGGCTCCTACTCCAAACCTCTTGTCCAAGATGTATTTATTGGAGAGCCTTCACCATCCTCTTGCCGTAGCCATTGGCAGTCACACAACAACAACGGCCCGCGAGGAAAATAAATTTTAATGTCGTTCCAGGGACTGAGTGGACGACACTCGAGATAAATATAAAATATACAGGGATCGTAACTGTCCAAAGCGGGATCACCGCCCTCATTTCCGCGATAGGAAAGTGGAGAGAGAGAGAGATGTGGCGGAAGGAAAATGGTGGGAAATTTGATTCGTTTAATTTATTGGGGTTGATTGACAGCTGATTTAAGAGCTGCCGTTTTTTTCCAAGGGAAAATGGAAATGACCAACGGACATGCGAGGGTACGCGAGAATAAATTCAATCGTGTTGCTTTGGACAGGGAATATTAACGTCTAGGTTGTCGTCGGGAGAAGGATGAGAGAGAGAGAGGGGAGACGTGCAGGGAAAAATATTTTACGTACGAAGTAAATTTTTAAATGTGATTATCTTGAAGTGTGAGGGGAGGAGAGGAGGAAAGAAGGGAAAAATCACGTGTTGTGACGGGTGCGAACACGGCCTACTTACAAACCCAAGATTCCCTCCGAAAGCAGAAGACACCTTGTTTTGAATATTTAATTAGACCGTAATTAAGACACCAATTCGTTTCTTAAACTGATTTGCTTAAATAAGATTACCTCACAACCGCAAAAATTAAGGACGTCGTTTAATTATTCTCCCATTCGCTCCTCGCTCTGTGTAATGAAATTACTCTGGCACGGTTGTACTTAATTTTGGACGACGACAAAAAAGCGGACGATAATTCAATCTTTTTTTAATTTTCAAAATTGTAAACGACGCACATTGCGATGCCACCGTTTAAAATGGGATCAACGACGAATTCCGCTTCAAGTCATGTTTCGATACTACACCGAAGTCATTTAGAAGATTCGCTGTAATGTCGTTAGCGTCGTCTCTCGGTTATATCATCCACGGCAGAGAATTCCCTGTGGAGGTTTTAATCATGTCATGTCACTCTTTAATTTTTCCCATTTTAATTTGATAATTTGCCAAAAAAATGGCTGTTGACAGGAATATCGAATAACGACATTATTTCTTCACCGGGTGAAAAGTGACAAGAACCTGCTGTGTTCCCCGTATTCCATCACGTTTTTGCCAACGTTTATACTTCGTCTGCTATTTTTGTCCACTTTCCCCGCTTTCACTACACTTTCCCTGAAATGGAAATTTTGCGGAGAGAAAGCATAAAGATCTTGAATTCAATTTACTTTTTTTCTCCCTCTTGTCTCTCTTACCGTGGCCGAAAGTGGTAGTAGCCTTCGCTTCAAGCCTGCTTACTTTTTTTGAGTAGCTCGTCTCTTCCACTTCATCCTCAAGGATCCATCGTCGTTGTAGTCATCTTTAAAAAAATGCAATTCAACAAGTTTGCCTATTCAATTGACAGCGTGTCGATGAAGGGAAAACTGGCAGCGTTCCTCTCACTCCTTTCTCCGGAAAAAAGTATATTTCCTCCTGTTTTTTAATCCTTTTCTCCCTTTCTGCCCTTTTCCCTCTTGCCCCTCTCCAATTTTGAAGAACAAGTTGAGTGATTACAAAAAAACAAAACTTTTTTCCCCTCTGCCCCTCTCACATTCGGTCAGCCTCGCCCCGGCAACAGCGCACAACATATACAGGTCAGCAAAGCATCGAGTGAAATGAATTAAAAAAAGTTCTCCTTTCAAAATAGGTCAACAATTACATTTTCTCGTCTTTTGTAGTACTTTATCCCCCCACTCCCCTTTCACCACACGGTCACAAGTTGGAATATTGGCTACCTTTTCGGAGAACAATACTCCTTGTTCGCGGATCATCCTCATCATCATCGTCATCGCCATCATCCTCCTCAGCGTGCACTTTCCCCTAACTTTTTTCTCTGTACTTTTCGTCAAAATTACGTTCGAGAAAAGGAAAAGCGAACACGGAAAAGAAGAAAGAGAATAAATATATATGGAAGATGGGATGTGTTGACGTGATGAGGATGGTAAGGATGATGATGGTGATGTCGAATTCTGATGTTTCTTGTTTGAGAGAAAAGAGAAAGCAAACGACGACGACGAATGAGAGAATGAAAACAGAAAGTTTTTGAAAACCTCTAATATTGGGGCTAGGTGGAGCGTGTATTATGAATGAATGAAAGGATGAATGCAATATGTTTGGGAGAAAGCGAGTGAAACATGCCATCATCATCCTTTTCCTCCTCCCCCTCTCTCTGTTTCTGTTTCTGGACCATATGAATAGAAGGCGAGAGAAAGCCACGGGAAAAAGTTTGTTGACTTACTTACATTACATTACATCCTTCATCTATTTATAGTGTGTAGACAAAGGTGATTTCTTCTTTTCACAGGGAGACAGCAGCAGCCGCCGCGTCAGCAGAGGAGAATAAGAAGGAGATGAGGAGGAAGGAAACGGTGAAGAAGAACAAGAAGTTTAGATGAGAGAAACAAGGAACATAACAGCACCACCAGCATCACCATTCACTACTTTCTCTCTGTCTGCCTTTCTCTCTCTCTCTTTCTCCTTCTGCATCCCAAGTTAAATTTCAAATTGGTCAAATAGTTCTGACGGGAATAGTTTCAAAAACAACAAAAAAAAACTTGCTGGAAAACTCAATATTATTTTCTGCGGGGCGTAAAGGTTAGCCAGGTAAGGCAAGGAAGGGGAAATGGAAATAGAGAGAGAGAGTGTGTGTGCCAGAGTTGGAGAGAGAAAATGTAGAAAGTTGATAAAAAAGGAGAAATAGTAAAAAGCGAAAAAAGTTTTCTCCACTTTTTCCCCTTTTTCTCTCGTCTTGTTTAAAATTAGCTCTCTCTCTCTCTCTCTCTATCTCCCTCCCTGCCTCCTTTTCCCCTCCCCTCCTTCTCAGTAATTCCTACCTTTTCTCGTTGGGCCCAGTAAGAATAAATAGTTTTTTTTCGAGTATTTGCTAAAAAATGTATGAAATGTTTGTTGCTTTCCCCCATACATGTTCGAGAGTGACGACGATGATGATGACGACCACTTTCTTACTTTCCATTTCATTTTCCAACAACAACAGCAGCAGCAGCAGTAGCAGTCCAGAGACTGCCCGTTTATAGAGCTGCCAGGACGTGTGGTCTTGGAAATTATTTTTAAAGTAAAAATCATTACTTTATTATTTTTTGCAAGTGAGCCAGCAAACTGGGAAATATGGCAATAAAAAAGTCGCTCCCTCTTTCCCCAGTCTCTCTTAAAAATATTTTTTTACTCCACCGAGGTGGAAAGTCATCACCACCACCACCACCACCGCCATTCCTTCAAATTCTCCACCGTCCCGGTTTTATAACAAGGAGAAAGCAATAGCAGCAGCAGCAGGGCTTGTTCGAGATAAGTGAGATGCTGTGTGGCGTATTTATTTACGAAATATAAAGAAAATAGCTATTTACCTCGGTGTGCTGCTGCTGCTGCTCGTGTAACGGTAGACGGAACAAGAGTATCATCATAACATAAGATGTTGGTATTGCTGTGGTGGGGAAATTTTTTTTCTTCTCTCTCTCTCTCCACTGGATTATCAGTTGATCACTTTCTAAGCAACCCTTTTCCTCACGCGGTCTTTCTCTCTCTCTCTCGATGGAGAAGTAAAAAGCTAAATAGCCTTGCAGCCATCAACAAAATCATCATCATCCTCTTCATCATTTTTTCGGCTTCCCACTCCCCCAGTCATGTTTCTCCTCGCTGTAGCCACATTTTCTTCCTTCTTTGTGGTACACTTAACCAAAAACATATCGCCGTTCTTGAAAAAAGCTTAAAATGCCAATCGGGGCAACGGGAGACTCCTATTTCCTATACAGATTTTTCGAATATCCAGGTATTTACCCTTTGACCGCTGGATGCTACCCAACGTATACCACCCGAATAAATGCCCCCGTTGCCCCATCAACTGAATTGCCTAGAAATCCCACGTTTTACCCCGTTTCCAAGACCAGGACCCTCCAAAATTGGGAGTCTCCCCGTCGACCACAGAACCGGGTTGACCTTGTAGGTTACCCTGGTCCTAGTCTCCCCGCGTGCTGCATTCCTACCGTTGTCAGCGCCTCCGTACGCAGCAACACACGCTGATTATATAACTCGTTAAATTTCTCTTTCCTTCTCGCTCTCCCTGCCCAACAACAACAACAACAACAACAAGGCAGGATTTCACTAAATGGTTTCCCTAAAACCTTTTCTTCCTTCCGCCCAAAACTCTCTTTTTCTCTCTCCCTCTCTCATTCTGCCACTAGCACCACCACCTCCAAAAAAGCTACCTACAAGGTAGATCGGTAAATGGCTAGAGTAGGTAGTTAGTTTCGAGGTAGCTCGCAGACAGCCAACTCTCCAACGATAATAATATATCTTGAGCCGGAAAATGAGAAGAAGGAAAAAAGGATTGTAAAAATGATATAAAAAGCAGAGGGGAAAGATGAGAGCCCCCCACACACACACCCAGCAGACTTTTCTCTTATTTTTCCCAAATAATAATCAGCCAAGAAGCATGTAATATGCGTAACAGCAGGAGCTGCAAAAGGTATTATAATGATCTCTCTCCCTCTTTCTCCCTCTCCTCCTCTTTCTCCTTCTCTAGAAACCAGAAAAAATGTAATTTTTCCCTTTCTCTCTCTCCACTCACTCCATTCTCCTATAAAAATTGAAGGCAACTTGTACCACTCCAACTCTTACTTTCTCCCTGCTACCTGCAACCTCTCTCTCTCTCTCTCCTGCTGCATGGCTAGTAAAAAAACGACAACCATTTCTTCCAAGTTGTTTCTCTCCGCGCGCGTATAATAGCGTGGCCTACCTACTTTGTCGAGAGAAGAGTAGTAGTAGTAGCAGTAGTAGTAGTAGTGAATGCCTCTATTATTATGAAATTATCCTCCAGAGATGAGAAACCTTTTTTACTTTCGTTTCATCCTCCTCGTCCTTCTCATCGTCTTCTTGGTGGCAACTAGCCAGTATCAAAGATGCTGTTAGAGAGAGAGAGACGTAAGGTAATACTAATAATAATACTATGCTAATAACCAGCACCAGAGAGAGAGAGAGAAAAAGCGACTTTCTCCTTAACATTTTTCCTATGGCGAATGTACTTTTATATAAGCACTCTTTAAGTGAAGCCGCTCGAATAATGATAATAAAACTCGTAATAATAATAATACCCCTTTTTACTCCAAGGTAGCAAGGCTCCGCATGCTGACATTTTTTTCCTGGTAGTGCAATTCCTACTTTTCTCCGTTTTGCGTTTTCCCTTTCAAATTAAGAGCTTTCTTTTCCTTCTGTTTTGGTCCACCACATCACGCCGTGTCTGTGTCTGTGTGTGTTTGTGCCTGTCTGCCACTGCCTCTCATTTTCTCTTAGCTTTTGTTGTGAACTCCTTTCTGCGTGGGAAATGGGCTGGTGGCTGTTGTTGTTGATTTGATGCTTGTAATAAAATGGAAGGTGAGCAACGGAGAAAAGGAGGCAGGCAGGCCGCCGGAAAAAATAGGGATAATGTGAGAGTAATCAAAACCAGATGCAGCCTTGCGCTACTTCAACCATTCTTGACGATGATGATGATGACAATGACGACGGTGAAACTTGCATATCATTTCTTCCATAT
This sequence comes from Callyntrura sp. NNG-2020, assembly GCA_027744055.1. NCBI lineage: Eukaryota > Metazoa > Arthropoda > Collembola > Entomobryomorpha > Paronellidae > Callyntrura > Callyntrura sp. NNG-2020. Next base: position 2,775 of record JAHZNE010007700.1, on the reverse strand, counting down.
TTACTGGCTTATTACCAGCTTCCATGATGGTTTGTGCCTGGGTGCGTGCGGACGTGTTTATATTTCGAGAAAATCTTATTCTCCGAGCTGGTCCTCATATTTTGCTGCTGTTGTCGTCCTTGTTGTGTCCTAAGCCCTCAGCTCAGGCACAGTCAGCGTCATCATCATCGTCAGCATCATCATCGGCCTCCGTGGCGTTGTTGGTTTGTGTGCCGACGCGTTGCTAAATCTGTTTTCTTTCCTGGCTGTTGTTCTTCTTGTTGTTCTCCGCGCTTTCATACATTCTTTCCCATTCTCCTTTTCATTCCGGTGACAAGACGGCTATTTTGCAACGCTTTCTCTCCTTTTCTGCGTGGAGCGCGAATCCTCCCTGAACGCAAAGGGCGCACAAAAAATACGGAGGATGCTGTATTACATTTTTGGAGGATTGTTATTTTTAACAACGGCGGAAACAAAAGGAATGTATCAGCCCAGCTAGAAGGAAAGCATCGAGCAGCAAACGGGAAAGAGGGGAAGTGGGAGCTTTTTGTTCCTTTTCGTTGCTGCTGCTGATGATGTTGGTGGATTAGAGAGATGTTATTATTAACAGGGTGGATAGTGGATACCACTGCTCAAGGAAATGGTGGAGTAACGACCATTGTCGTCCTGGCGTCTTTTTTCTGGGGATGCATAGGCATATACAGAGAGAGAGAGAGAGAGAACAGAGATAATCAAGTTTCCCGGCTTCTGACTTCATTTTCTTTTTTTTTGTCCACCCTTTTTCCTATTTGACTCTCAGATTGCCTCAGAGAGAGAGAGAGATGGAGAGAGAGAGAAATAATATAAATTGCTCCAAGCAACTCGTAAAATGCAAATTTTTTCTTTCTTCTCGGAATGAAACAAGTGGAAAAAATAAGCACTTTGTTGGTCTTAAAATAAATGTCCCTGTCTTGCCTTCATGCATAATTGTCCTTTTCTCCCGGCATTTCTCTCTCCCTCTCCTCTGCTTTTTAACGGGAGCTCTCTGCTTTTTTGTCAAAAGTGCGCCCCCATAAATACCGTCGTCCACAACGACTCCTGATGCTCGTATGCGCTACATCAGCCTTTCCCTGGCAACTCCTGCTCTCTGCTACTACTGCAGTTCCAGCAATTATTTTTTTCTGTCTTGTCTGTAGTGGGAAAAGAGGGAGGAATGGGTATCACCCTTAAAAGAAAATGTGTGCTGTTGATAAGCACACTTTACTTGATGAGAGCGAGAAGAATGCACCTTGACTTTTCCTCTTGTTCTTTCCTCAATACCATTTTTCTCCCTTTTCTCACACTCCCCGGGAAATATGGAAGAGGAGAAGAGAGAAAGTGAGGAGGAGGAGAATGATGATGATGAGTGCAGGCAGATTGTCGAGACACATGTCTAATGTATTCAAGCGTGTCCCTCTCTCCCTCTCTCTCAAATGACGTTTTTTCATCTTCTTGATGTGCATGTTGATGACTACTATTAATTGACTCTCTCCACTTTAATTTTCTCCGTTAGCTCCGCCACCACTGCTACTTTAGCCTTTTACTGGCGTGAATCATCATCTTCCATCTTGGCAGGAGAGAGAGAGAGCTCGCGTTGTTATGTTGTTTGTTGTTGCTACCATTACCCCGGAAGAGAACGGAGATACGGTTGGAGATAAAAGGGGGGAAATGTAAATAAGACGGGGACGTTAATAAAAATCTGTTTCTCTTTCCCTTCCAACACGAGCTTTCTCTCTCTCTCTCGCGTCCCCGTGTGTGAGGAAGGCAACTTTTAGGAGAAGAGAATAAAGGAGGAAAGTGAAATGGGTAATCGGAAAAAGTAGCTGCCGTGTGGAACTGAAGGGAATGCAATGGCTTGTGTGGTGATGTGTGCGTGTGTGCATAAAAATGAAAATGAAAGTGAGAGAAAAAAGGTGAGCTTTAACAGCTGTCATTAATGAAGAGAGAGAGAGAGCGAGCATAAAACTACCCCTGAAACAAAAAAAGTAAAAAAAAGAAGAGAAACACGTCGGCAGAGGAAGAAAGGGATTTTTTCTGTGTGTTTAGTCGTTTTAGCTTCTCAGTGGAAAAAAGGACAAAAATGCTTATTAGGTGTAGTAGTAGTAGTACACACGCCGTCACTGTCAACATCTTGAAATCCTGTTTTGTTTCCGGGGAGAGAGGGAGAAAATGGAGGGGAGGATGGGGAAGAAGCTAATAATAATAATGATGACGATACACTGGTAGTGGTATTACCACTCAGAAATTAGTGAATCAACAGAAAAAGAGAAAAACGGGAAAAGAAAGCAGGAGGGGATTGGAGGTAGAAGGAGAAAAAATGAAGGTGAACCTGATGAGGATGCTGCTGCTGCTACGATGCCAGGATGATGATGGTGGGTGAAAGATGAAAGGAAGGAAAGAGCAAATAATGGGATGTGTAAATGAGTCGGGGGGAGGGTGAGTGCAGTGTGGGGGAAAATGGGAATTTTCTTCATCATCCTCACTCTCATCAACAGGGACGAGGATGACGACGACGACGACCATGTCTCTCTCTCGGATTCATTCCAATTTTCCAATTCCACTTTTCACCGTTGTTAGATTTTCCTCTTTTACCATCATCGTCATCTTTGCTGTAGCGGTACAAGGAATCCGAGGGAAAATAGGGAGGGAGACTGGAAAATCGGGGAAAACGGATCTGGGAAAGGTCATAAAAATGGGATAATCAAGTGTCATTACGTAAAAGTCGAGGAGTGGTAGTAGTAGTAGTGCTGGTGTGTGTGTCTGTGTGTGCAGTAGCAG
>JAHZNE010007699.1:0-18902 GCA_027744055.1 Callyntrura sp. NNG-2020 | reverse complement strand
TCAATCATATATTAGCCTTGTTTATAGACAAACAAATAATTAAATGCGCAACCAAACTATATTATATAGAAAGCAGAGATAGCTTACGACTTGCGACCTATGCTATGTAAAGTCATGTTATGACAGGTTTACACTTGAACTTAGACTTGGATTACGACTACATGACGTGCAATGGGCAATGACATTTAGAGTTATGCTGTACAAACAAAATAGCACGATTCACATCCAGCATATCACGTGTGTGCATTAACAAAAACCATAAATAACACATCGTATGCCTTTGTTCCTCTCACCTTTCTGCATTTTTTTCTACTCGTTCTTGTTTTGGTTCCCAAGATTTAAGTGGCGTTTTCCGAATCATCATCGCCATGTTTACGGCAGAAATGACATGCACGTCTGCTAATCCAAGGTGCTGACCGATGATGTAACAAGTATTATTAACTCTTTGTGCCTCAACCTCAAAAGTGATATTGAAAGCTACTCTGATCTAGTGGAAGTTTTGAAATATTAGCGCCATATTTGCACGGTTGAAATACGGAACGCTGGTTTTTCACCTGCCGTTATGAAACCCCGTACCTTGACTTTTCTGCGCTCCTTCGGGAAATTTGGAGCAATTGGCGCCGGTGTGGCAGCATCAATCACTGCAACTATTGCTGTAGTGAAAGCTGCTGCTTCAAGTTCTGAAGATCCTTGTGCACCAAATCCCTGCTGTCCTCAACAAAGACATCTATACATACCTGAGGCGGACCATCCTCCTTTCCGCAAGTGGAATTTTAATTGGGACAGGTATGCTGACATTTGGTGCTGCGTTGATACATGATACGTAAAATTGCAGTTTACCCAAGCGCCATCAACAAACCATGTAAAATTAAAGCTGCGTGTTTTTTACCAAAATTTCCAGAATGGAACCTGGCAAAAGTGGGGCCGTTTGGCCGGTGTCAAAGTCAGAAGAACAGGACTCCAATTTGACATCCGAGAAGTGTAGCAAGGATTCAAAAGACGATTATCCCATAAAGACCCGTCGTAATTTAATTCTTATCCGCCATGGACAGTATAATACCGACGGAGAGGATGACTGTAAGCATACGTTAACCGAATTAGGTCAAGAGCAAGCTGCCATCACCGGTAAAAAGCTGGCTAGCATGGGAATAAAATTCACGAGCATCACCAGTTCTGCCATGACAAGAGCTATACAAACTGCAAACATCATTCTGGAAAATATGGACGTTGAAAATAAATCTTTACGATTGGACATTAATGATCCGTTATTAAGTGAAGGTACTCCTTGTATACCAGAACCACCGTACATAAAACCTGAAGTATGGAATCCCCAGGAAAGGGTATAGTTCAGACAGAATATAAAATGTCGTATTCGACACATATGCATGTAGCTAGATAATTCGTTCCGTAAAGAAAAAAAAATGTTTTATTAACGCCAATAAACCAGGATATTCTTGTGGACGGTGCCAGGATTGAAACCGGCTTCAGAAAATATTTTCATCGGGCTGAACCCTCTCAGCAGGAAGACTCGTGGGAAATCATCGTTTGTCACGGCAATGTTATTCGGTACTTTATATGCAGGTAACGCAATAAACCGACAACCAATCCACCTCCTAAGCAAGTTTGATTGTCATTTTTACCACTGGTTTACTTGTATTATTTACAGAGCACTCCAGTTTCCTCCTGAAGGATGGCTTCGGATTGCTATCGACCACTGTAGTTTAACACGAGTCATTGTAATACCCACTGGGGAAGTGATTTTACGAGGCCTTGGGGACAGTGGTCATATTCCTTATGAAAAAGCTACTGTGCTGTAAATAGATACTCCCTCTTACTCTTACTCTATTAGCCCCGCAAATTTTTACATGAGAAAATTTTATTTTTTTGTTTTTATTCTTTTCTCCCTTTTTGTTCATAAAATAATTTATACTTTTTTCACTTTGTAAGTATGTTCGTATGCAAAAATAGTAATGTTTCCCCGTGAAAATGAAGCATTTTGGTTTTTTGGTGTGTATCTTCCAGGAATGCTTAGTGATTTCCAGGAATGAACACCCTGTCTCCCATTAACACAATCATCTCTACCTCATCGATAAGATGGATACAATAAAGTCGACAAACTATAAGCTTACTAACGATGTAAAAATCGGAATTTAATTGTTTTCTCCTTCTCGATTCCATCCAGACACGATTTATATCCGCCAAAACTCCCGCTCGAGCATGTACATTCATTCGGGCATAAACATAAAATTCCTACATTTTTCATAGACGTGTGATCATGAACATGAACTTTTACCTGAGTTTAGTCAAGCTTCAAAGCATCACTTTTGCAAAAACTGTTTCATATTCGGGATCATTTCCATGTAACGTCAAAAACATCCTGATCCACCATCTCTCCCCCGCCCACTTTTGAATTACAGACTTAATTGAAAAGTTAACACTGCTGTCAATTTTTGTAGTCGTGATGCAGATACGAACCCGGTATACTGGCGTAACGTCCTACTTGAACTGCCCCTTTACCGATTTTTTCCCTAAAATCTACACATCTTCCTTCCCATTTAATTCACACAACAACCTAATCCCTCTACTGATCCCTTCTTCCCCGAATGCTTGTCCGTGTGTCAGCCTACCTATGCTTTTTCGTACATCCTCCTCCTATCAACGCTCTTCTATCAAGTTGCAAAATGCAAAAAGAAACTCTCTTCATTTTCTGCCATTCAGTCTTCTCCCTGAAGATGTGTGAGGTAACTTTACTTATTTACTGTATCCGATACCGCCGTCATCTGTGTGTCTGTTGTGTGTGAAAAGAGTGTGGAGTCACGCAAGATGCACACAAGGGGAAAAGGTAAGCAAGCAAGCAGATCAACTTTGCATTTCATTATTAGCTCCCCGAAAATATGATGGACCAGGCAGTATCCACAAAATCAAAACTTCCTCACAGTACGCTATTGTACTGTACAAGGAAAATACTAGTTTCTTGCTTGACCATTATTAAGGTGCATCATCATCATCATCATCATCATCATCACTGACAGTTGGAGAATTCTGCACAGAAACGTGTAATTATTCGAATTATCTGTCTGTGTACTCCTGTTCTCTGCTGTATTTTTTGTTGGTAAAACCAAACACCAACAACAACACCAGTCTCATGACTGCGCACACAGTTTATTAGGAATTTTTTAGTGGGGAAGCATCTGTAAAATAAATAGCCTTGCTAAATACCTACCATCCATCCATCCCTGATGATGATATCAATGATACATTGGTAGTGGTAGGGAATTGTGTACAATGTACACACGACAAGGCAGTTGACGAAATGTAGTGACGTAGTATTTATGGAAATAAACTGCTGTCGTCTCTCTCTGCTGCTGCTGCTGCTGCTGGAATAAACGGCGCTGGAGCTCTAGCTGGAGAAGTGGGGATACTCATTGCCAAAATTGGATAATCTGTGTGGCTTGCTGTCTGGTAAATGTGCCACGAAACCTGGTTTTACTAAAATGCCAAACGCTGGTTGATGCTGAGCTTACCCTAATCCAGAGAGTCCAGAGACTGCAATCATTTTTGGTGCTTCCACTGACGGAGAATGATATTTTGGATGAAGCAGGACGGAGGAGAGAACCAGTTTTGACATTTAATAGAGGGGTCACCTTTTATACATATACACACGGGTAGTCTTTGTGTGAAAAGAGCCATGCAGAAGATTCATTTTGGACAGGAGTATCATTACAGCTAGTCTCAGTTTTTTTCTCGCATGTCAGACGTACGAGGCAGGAATATTTATGTAAAAATTCCGTCGTTTCCCACACCTTCCTCCTCGTGACACCTGGACCTGGTCCTACACCCTTTAAAATTACCCAATGGGAGAAAGCCCTTAAGACTGGGGGTGTATGATTGCTCGTGGATGAAATCCGGGATTGTTATGGACTGCCGAAAGGGCACTACTACTTGTGTTTCTCATGAAGTGGGAACGCGTTTTCTGTGAGTGTGAGACCCTGCAACGAACGAAAGGTAATTTTGGAGTGATGTGATGTTTTGTGGTTTTGGATTTTATTGATGGTGAAGTGGCTTCTTTTGAACATTTATATTCCGTGTAACTTTTCATTTGGTAGCGTGTTGATGCAGAATGGGTTAAATGAATTAGATTCCTTAAAACCCCTTGGATGTCGTATTTAAACGAAATATTTTTTGTAGCTTTTAACGGTTTTTTTATAAATAAAATGGTTACCATTAATCATGTTGGTCCCTTCTAGAGCGAAAGATATAAACCATTATTTTCCAATTTTGTTCGTCACATAGTCACATGTGTACTCCACGTTTTAGAATAGATGTGTTCGAATTGAAATTGCAATTTTATGTTGATGTCACAATTGTTTGCATTACAGATAATATAAAACCGGAAGAGTGGAACGGGACGGGAAGGCTGAAACAAAAAAGTCCTAACCCTGGCGTGGTGATCTTCTGATTCCCCCCTTCTTCCACATTCCTCCATTGATACAGACAGAGTTCTGAATCGCCACGTCAATGTACTCTGCACTTGCTGGTGCCAATGACGTCTACACCGATGGGGAGAGTGGTAGTGTTGTTGATAATGGCATGTTGGACCCTTTCCAATCCTCCTCTGACAATGCCACGTCGTATTTATGGATGCTACGTAAGTTTCCACCTAAAATTTTCCCGACGTGATCGGCAGTTTGAATACCGTTTCACATTTTGTTCTGATTACTACTAACTGACATATATTTATATATTTTCAGAGTACATAGATGTCGACATTGACTACGCAAGATGGCTGGGCTGGTTGTTCACCCCGATTTTGGCCATGTTTATTCTACCATCAGTGATTCTAATCCTTTTATACCTCAGTGCTCTTTTCCTTTACATATATAAGTGGCACAGGTGGGCTACCTTTCGAAATCTGGGCTATCTATTTTTATTACTAATTACTAATTATAACAGCTTTTAATTGCTTTTGATTTGATAAATTAGACATAGATTACTGGATGCGTACGAACGCGATTTTTGGGAGGGTGGTCGAAAAAGTTTAGCCGCTTTATGGGATGCCCAAGGATGGTTGTGGCATGGTATGTGTTCCAAAATTATAAATATATTTTGTAAAAACACCGTAATTTGACTGGATACATGTCGCCAATAGGCTTTGAAGTGGTGGGGTTGGAGAACATTCCTGAGGATGGACCCGCACTGATTGTATTTTATCACGGAGCAATACCGATCGACTTTTATTATGTGCTTTCCAAGTGTATTCTCTTCCGAGGCAGATTGATAAGATGTGTAGGCGATAGGTTCCTTTTTAAAATACCTGGTATGCCTACAATTATCGAATTACTCTGCTGTGCTTATTTTATCAAGTATTATCTTGCAATGTTGTTAATTTTTGTCATTTTATTTTACAGGGTGGTCTCTCCTCATGGAAGCTTTCAAAGTTCTTCCAGGCACGGTGCAAAGTTGTGCCAACATTTTGAAAGAGGGAAACTGTCTTGGGATTGCCCCTGGGGGCGTGTATGAGGCTCAATTCGGTAACAGTAATTATCAACTTCTGTGGAAGAACAGAGTTGGGTTTGCTAAAGTAGCAATAGAGGCTAAAGTGGTGAGACTATACTTCCAATTGTTTTCATCCTTAAATTATGTATAGGCTATAGAGGTACATTTGTTTCCATCTTAAATATCACCCGTCTCTTTCTCTCATTTTAGCCCATTATCCCAATGTTCACCCAAAACATTAGGGAAGCCTTCCGTTCTTTTAGCTGGGGTCTTCGGTTTTGGAGGTGGTTATACGCCAAGACGCATCTGCCCCTCGTGCCAATTTACGGATTTTTCCCCGTCAAAATGAAAACTTATATCGGGAAACCAATCCCATACGATCCTAATAATACCCCCGAAATGCTTGCTCAACAGGTAAACAACTGCTAATTGAACAAAATGTCCGTAGTAAAATGTCAGAACTCATTTATTCATTTTCATTGCTTTTTTTTGCAGGCGGCTTACGCAATTGAAAATTTAATTAAGGAGCACCAACGTGTTCCTGGAAGTGTACTGCACTCTCTATTGGAAAGATTTTATAAGAAAACTACCGACAACAAAGCAGCATGACGAAGGATTTTACGACTTTTTAGAATAAGGGTTCTCAAGTCAAAGTTTCAAGTTTGATGCAATACACAAACACAAAGATTCAAAAAATTATATTATGGGTGCATTACACTCTGTTAACCTGTTTTTTATACGGTGAAGTGCTAACCAGACTATTATTCCGTGTTATCTTGTATACAACATGACATGACGCAACCAATGCAGCTCTATGCTTTTTATAAACTTTCGATAATGCAAAACTTCTTGTCAGTTCTCTGCGACAGCATACCATAACATTAGTTAGACTGTATGTAAATAATATTATAGGTATTAATGTATTTAGACTATACATTAACTTTTATTAGTTTTAATCTGAGCAATTGATGAAACAGTATAATGCAAAAAGAGACATTCCTGAATACTCGCAATTTAATCAGTATCACGACATGCACCTAAATAGTCCGCACCGTATTTAAAGGTTTTAAAATAATTTTAACATTACCCAAAGTGAAATATCAAGGTGATATGTACTTTACTTTTGTTATCTACGCAGTGCGCATTACTATTGGGATGCGGAGGTGTAAAAGATATCTATATTCCACTGTTTCAGCAATCATTACAGCCGAAGCGTATTTCGCAGTTTGCATAAAATATGGTGCATTTAAATTGTCAATGCAATTTATATTTGACGAACCTCATTTTAGTTTACATTGATTATATATTATTATTCCTTGTATGTCGGATGACACAAATGACACTCTTCCCACTCTCACGTATCAGTATTTTTATATTTTTATTAACACCCTGTGTACGATACATATCTACATGTTTAGTAGTTTTAGTGCTATTAGTATTGTAAGTATTTTTATTTGCACATTTGCCAGTAATAAGGAGGAAACAGAGATACTTTACCGGTATTTGCTTTAAGATTTTTATACGTTCGCCTATTGATAGTAGTATGGTAATCCTGTCCGTTAAATGCAAACATTATTGTAGTTAAATGCATGCATACCCGGTGCGGTCCTTTCACCAGAACTGGTCTGTAATATTGATCAGGAGCATGACGCAGAGAAGGATTACATGCGTAAATCGAACAAAATGCTGTGACAAAATGTTAGCTGTGATTTCATTGGTTAAGTATTAACAGTAGCTCCTCTGGTTCCTGTATTTAAAGAGTATTGTAGATTTATTTACTTAGGGAATTGTTTAACTTGGGGCTTTAAATTATATTCTGCGGCCGTCCTTTGAGCTCTAAAATATGGAAAGACTGGCCAAAGACGAATGGTATGGTGGTAAATAGCAATATGGTCGCGGTGCGAAAACTATTATTATATCGTTATGTTCGGTGATCAACATTTTGTATGTAAGTATGTTCTAAATACGTCAATGTGATAGTATGGTGAGCTGTTGTTGCGGTCAAGCCAGTCGTCGTTTGAATCTTGGTATATTGATTACGCAGATAATCAACAAAACAAAAGGATCCCATTTTCTGATATGTTCACTGTGCTAATTATGTAATAATACATCTCTTTTGTTCGATTATCTTTAATTTGTTGTTGACATATAATCGGCTTTTCTTCGGCCCGATCCGCTGTGTTATATAAACGAAAATTTAAGAAAATTAAATCGATTATGCTATGCTTGAGTAACAGCTACTACACGTTGTACGAAATGAGATAAGCCGCACTGAAACATTTTATAAATTGCTTACTATGTATTGTATTTCATGCATTTAATTAAGTGTAATAATGTATATAGGGACAATTATGGCAATAAAGTTTTTGTTTCAAATGGATGACCTATTTTCGGCTGCTCGTATTTAACTTATCAGTAAATCTAAATTGCAGCTGACACTCATTGTGGAACGAATTCGAAATCAAAATACAGGACTATTCGTTTAAATGTCATTGATCAGAACCTTGACTTGTTTTACACTTTATTATTACTTTTTTTGTTGAATTCAAATTTGACGATATTTATTTGTAAACCACTAAACAGCAACATCGCACGATTGAAATTGTCTACATACAACACGTTATTACATGCCAAATGATAATCATAAGTCGTCTTTCTTTTTCGTTTAAATGTCAATTATCATTAGTAGTAAAACAGCAAGTCTCAAATTCTGAGCCTCAAAACTGTCAATGTCTCAGTTCTTATAAGAAAGGCTTTTCAATTTTAAAAATAGTAACTTAAAACGACAATTATTTCTTCCAATACATCAGTTATACACCCTTTCTTTGGATAACTCTAGGACTATGATAAATGATTAGATTCAAACGCAGACGACACAGACAATTTTCTGGTTACAGTGTAATTAGCAAATAATTAATGTTATGTATTTGAACGCTTAAAATGTACATAGACATGCTAACAATTTTTTTGTTTTGTAGGTAGTAACAATGTAGATGTAGATAAGAAACGAAATAAGTAATAAGGATTTTTGTAAATGTAGAGGAAAGACGAAAGAATGTTTTGCTAAAATTATGAATTATAATGATTTTCATGTATTGTGTACTGTCAGTATTAAATAGAAGTCTTGGACTCTAAACAACAGTATTTATGTAGCATGATGATTATAATTGAATGGGCATGAAAAAATAATTTACTCTACACGAATCAACTCTACATCGAAAATTAGCGTGGCGTTTGGTGGAATGACTCCTGGATAACCACGAGATCCGTAGGCGTAATCCGGGCTGCAAGTCAGTTTGGCCCTTTGGCCAATACTCATCTGAAAAGGATATTATCAAAAAAATCGTCAATCGTTGTTTACCTTCACCTGTCATTTGAACTCTGTCTGCATCAACTAACGTACCTGAGTATGTAAAATGTAAGTACGTAAGTAAGTAGTACAGAACTGTTACTTCATTTTAGCATACCTGAGCAACTCCTTCATCCCATCCTCTGATTACTTCTCCCTTTCCAATTTTGAATTTAAAAGGTGAGCCACGATCCCGGGAAGAATCGAATTTCTTTCCATCAGGCAGCGTTCCGGTGTAGTGCACAACCACTGTTTGGCCTTGCTTTGGGAAGGTGCTCCCTGAAAATTTAATTAGGAACTGAATTCAATCGCGCAAAGATGACAGAAGACACTTCTATCAATGGACTAGTTCAATCAAGAGCTCAACATTATGTGTTGTCAAAAAAAATTATTTTTGTAGCCGGTTCCAGCTATTTTTAAATCTTTTTCTTCGTATAACACACGACATGGCATAAATTTTAATCACCTAATCTATAATAGTATGTAATTTACATGATGACCTATCGACTTGACTGTATTCTTGGTGGAAAATTTTAATTAACTACCAACTATTAACGGCAAATGTCATCCTTGTCGTTTCGTCCCCTACGCCCTCTCAATATTGCCTATATAAATATATTATCTAACCCAACCAATCCCCTCCCGTAATAAAAAATCTTTCCCGAAACCCGCATATTAAACAAAAAGCCATTACTTTCTTACTATCCATATGACCTTGACTTCCTCTGCTACTCTTGTATTGCAGATTGCACCATTTGTGTCGCTTTGTGTTGAGTGGAATGCTTACTTTTTCACAACATTTAACTCCCTTTTTCGTTATATTTTAAAACTTACAACTTACAACTTACCATCTCCTTGTTTAATAGTCTCAACAGTTACGCCCATCGTTGTATTTTTCAGTTTTTTTGTAAAATTATTTCACTACCGAATGGAGACGGCCTCTCGACGACAGTCACTGGGTTTGTTGCACTGCACGCTCCTGACAAGAGTGCCGAGTGTGTTGCTTTTTTTACACACGCAAAACTGGCTGTTCACAAGAGGCAATAGTTGATATTGATAGTATACATAAATATACATACGACGTACTATGTACTATGTACATTATACAGAAGAAGAAAAGGAGTCGGTCGGGTTGTCGGATGGGTACAGAGAGTACCATATTTTTTTAAATAGATGTAACATGAAACGGAGACTCCCGGCTTCAGCTTCATCCAAATTCATTTCCAATAGAAGGTGCAGCAGGGGTGCAGCAAAGTGGTACTACAGCTATATAGTAGTACGCCAGCAATGCAGGAACGTTAACCAACCAAAGAGCAATAAAAAACATTGCACCATTTTAATAAGTATGGAAGGGTATAGAGTATAGTGTATGTACGTAGTAGTATCATAGACATCTATGGCGTAGCACTGCGGCGTGCATACGTCGTGGTTTTTAAGACCAGCAGAAGAATCTGCTAACCGGTTAGGCCGGCAGCGACCGGCTTACAGGGATTTCAAATTTTCATTGCGTACATTTACAAGGGTGTTCTGGGTGGGAACTGGACTAATGGACTAATGTGAATGATATTGATATTGAACGTGTAAATTGTAGTCAACAAATGCTGGTTTTTAGTACAATGCAATAAGCCATAATATGTAAAAGTGAATCAATTAATAACACTGTCACTGTCATTCCAAACTGTCCTTAATCACTGACATATCTGATAAGTATAAGCGGACATTATATTGGAGCTTGTTTTTCACATTATAAATGTAGCAAAGTCATGACGCAACATTGGCTCAAACGACCAATCAGGAAGCACAGTATTTAACGATGTATTGAAAGAGCAAAAGCGTCAACTTTCCGACGGGTCATAAATTCATTTTCTTATAAATTTGACAGTCTGCGTTCTACTTCACGCATATTTTGAAGACTTCCCTTCCCAAGGTTCCCTTCCTCTTCCTTCATATAAAATAGAGTATAAAAATATGTTACTTTGAAAATCGTTTTACTTTCAATCGCGCAGCCTTGGATTGCAGAAGGTAAAAATATTCATTTTACCAAGTGGATGTCTGAGACTCTTAGTTTAAACGTTAGCTTGACTAACCAATATGTTAAATTATATAATACTCCATTATAAGGAGACAAAGTGCAAATGAATTGTATATATATTTATATGACATTTTGATTAGTCGGCACACCGCACGAGCACTTAACGGCCACAGAATTGACAGACAATCGACATCAGAAAGTTTGAACAGTCAGGATAAATGATAAATATCTAATTGAACCCTGCAAACCAATTATATGAAAAATATTAATAAAATTATGGAACTCAACCCTCAACGTATGTCTCCTTGTTGGGACACGGCCTATAAGACATACCTCATTTAAATTATATAAGTGAATAATTACATTTATCATTACGAGAAATGGTCTATAAATTATTTAAAATCATATAATAAATTATCTAAGAGAGGAATAATGTAGCTACAATTTGTATATAAAGACGTCTCTCTATTTGAGCGGGAAGTAACAAAACAAATTCTACATAAAGTAAAGCATCCTGAATCATGATGAAAGCTCCAATGGCAGCCTGTTTGCAATAATAGTCTTTTATTTTCGGCTGATACTAATAATATAATGTAGTGATATAAATTTAAAATTTATGTAAATGCAAAATTTTTATGCAAAATCTAATTTTTGTTCGTCATTATGCGACCCTTCTCTTTGTCATCAATACAAAGTGTAGTATATGATTTGTTGTGAAACAGCCCATTTTAATTGCCTCCATCTGACAATAAATCATATAAATCTCAATCTCCTCATCTCATTTGTTGATTGTATTTGTATATTTATAAAGCTTCTTAAAATCTAGCAAAACGTAGCAATGCTGGCATTCTAGTAACATTACAAGGAAGTACATGGATATTGTCTTGTTCTTTATACTTACTGTTACTGTTACTAATCAATAGTGTACTTAATACTCAAGTTGTGTTGTGCGTAAATGCAAATACAACTCCTTATTACGTCAGTTCTGCCTGTAGTAACAAGGTTTGTGCATAGTGTGAGAACGGTACACATAGATGTTATATGTCTCATTCATAGCGTAGCTGTGGTTGTGTGATAGTCCAAAATTATTGCAAAATAACCTATTTACACAAATTAGCTGGAAAAATTACTGTAAAATTATTAATTACTTCCGACTTACCAGTGATGGATAAAGGAAAAACAATGCAAATATCATTCTCTGAAAAAATTTCTTATTAGAAATTAGATATGATTTTTAATGAAATACACAAAATTCTAAATACTAAGGCTTATTCCTTTAACGACCACATTTTGTTGTGAATTAGTTGTATATTAATTAAAACGTGGAACTTTACCTTTTTCTACTTCTTTAGATGAAATTTTCTGTTTATAACGTTACTTTATGATTTTTATCTTAACTATCAATTTTTCCTTCATATGCACATGATTCAATAAAAGTACAGCATAATATGAAATGATTTATGCAGCAGATACAAACAATATCCAAGGAAACCAACAATTTTTTAAGGCAAATTTTTTCTGAAAAAGAATAGGTCTTTAGAAAATTATCGTATAATCGTATATCGTTCGCACTTTGCGGACGGGTAATTTACTCGTAAGCGCTTAGAAGCAAAAAAGACGGACACGAGGGCAGAAAGACGAATTTGGCAGTGTACAAGTCATTTTTATAAGTATGTACACATACATACATAGACGCATAGAACTATTCCCCGATACCTACAGCTACGACCTTTTAGAAGATACTAGTGTACGTAGTACAACACAAAACAACTGAAATGATGAATCATCAGTCATCCCATCATTACAAATTATAATCATCATCACACTGGCGATATTATAACAACAGAACTAGAAGCGAGTCAAAGTCACATGAAATGAATTTATGCAAATATGTAATGCACACACTCGCATCAACAACATACTAGTTGTATGTATGATGATGATGATACAGCATTAAGGTTCAGTCCCAGTCCCAGTCCATATACTATGTACCTAATACCTAACCAAATGAATTGGGGATAAACGGGATATAAAAACAGCACAGCTGACAAAATTTGTAGTTTAACATCAGTATTTAAATTGTCATTTAAAATTCCAAAATCAAATACATATTAAAAACACGTATGACTTTGCGTACGATATATTGAACATAAATTTAATTACTGCAAGCCTAAAATTTTCCAGTGTTCTTGAAGTGCACCGTCCCGTGATTGGTGCTAGTTATTGAGGAGGCAGGGTTATCGTGCGTTTAGTATCGGGAAAAGTTTAGTTTCTGTGCGTTTAATATTATAACATTTAAGATGTTTGCGGGACTTAATTCGGCAAACCAAGGCCCACCACAAAATTTTGGTATGTTTCTAATATTTGTAGTTACAGTCAACAGTACTTGTATGTAGTTAAATATTAACGAGTTGAAACTTAATCATTAAAGATTTAAGGTATTTATATATATTTGATTAACCAGGTTGTCATCATTCCTGTATAATAATAGCTGAGGCTGAGATGTAGGACTTTTATTTTTAGCAGATGCAATGTAATGTATATGTTTTATCATCGTGTTTTGGAAAATGTATTTCAATGTTTTATCACATTTGTGACGCTCTATATATTATAATAATTTTAAATTTCAGCTGGACTGCCCAGCTGCTTTGCAAAGAATTAAGGAAGACAGACCAATCACATTTAAAGATGATAAAGGAAATACCAGTAAATGTATAGCAGATATAGTTGCGGTAAGTAGTACATTTCATTAATATATGCTAATGCTATCGCATTATTGACCATCACGGTGCCTATAAATTAAATAAATAAATTGACGGTAAACAAGGTACATGCATTTAAACTATTTCTGTTGCTTTTGTACAGTTATTTATTACTCTTATGGACAAAGTTCGTTTGGAAATGCGAGCCATGGATCAGCTTCAACCAGATCTTCGGGACCTAATGGACACCATGAATAGACTCACAATTGTTCCCAGTGATTTTGAAGGCAAGCAAAAGATACAAAGTTGGCTAGATACTTTATCTGACATGTCAGCTTCGGATGAGTTGAATGACGAGCAAGCACGTCAACTGACACATGACTTGGAGGTTTCATACAACGCTTTTAACAGGTTACTTCACCAGGATGAATAGAAAGCAATCTTAATATTTGATGTTGGTACAATCGTATTTCCGTACACATTGTAATTTGTAATCCCTTTCGCCTTTTGAACAGGAGAACTGTTAGTATTGTTTTTTCATTAGACATTTATTTTATAATTGTATTGTTCATGTCACGTGTATATTAACAATAACAACTTGATAACAACTACTCTTATTACATGCTGTAAACAAGCTGTAAACTTTCTGTCATCAGAGGAACAGAAAATATAACCAAAAATATTCTAGTTCATCTAGACGTGTTATTAATGTGGCTTAATCTCTATTGTATTGTATCAGTGAAAACAATTCCAATACGTTCTAAGCAACGTTTCTCTGATAATTTGAGTTTTTACCGATTTGTACATATAATATGAAAGCATTGGTAAACCGCTATTATCCGTAAATTTTTCTACGTGTTGTTAAAAATTAAATACGCGCAATAAAAGTTATACTGCAAATAAGTAAAATCCGCTAATGTGATACATTTAGTATAGGAAATGCCATATCGTTGTATGATAATTTTGTACACTAGTTCGTTCATGTAAAATAAACTCTAAACAGCATTTACGTATTGCAAAGTGACAAAATATACATCAAAAATATATTTATTAAATACAGGTCTTTGACCATGCATATGTGTGATACATGACAAACTTTAACCCTGTGTTGTACGGGGCTCTTTGAAATCCTTGCCGCACTGAAACACTTTTGATTTAAGCACTAATGCATGGATTCTCAAATGAGAGATTCTCTGTTAGGTGCGATCTCATATATACATTACATGATGCCCATAAAATTATTTCCATAACTAGTTACAGTTAGTTTTTCTATAACTCACTGTCAAATGAGTTAAATGGTGTGTGGTGTACCCATCTTGGCATACATCTACGAGGAATACACATTAAAGTTTGAGCCGTGCGTGAGGTCCGTAATAAGTGGTAGAATATTTAAACGTAGCTAGCAGTGAAAGTGATGTTGGTCGATAGTGTTTATTGACAACAAAGGGACATAAAAACGTATTTTCATGTTGATGCATAAAATGTTTCCACTCCACATAAGAAAATTCATTAAATATCTCATTAATAAATTAAAGCGAGATGCGGCATGCCTTGTCTTTCATTTTGGCTTGGCGGCTCTATATTTTGTCTTTTGTCAGGGATTTCCATCCAGGTTTTACAGGGAGCCAACTCCCGACTGCTAACTTTTGGGGAATGTCTTTGTTGCTGTTCTATATATATAGATGGCATGCGACACAAACTCAAATGCGGAGTGTCATTTGTAGACACATTTTGATGTGAAGATACGACAATCGAGTTGGTTTTACGTTGGTGTAATTGTGTAAATTCATGTGTAAATATGCCAGTCACCATGAATGATATAATCAAGATCCCTCGATCAATTCCTATTTTCATAATAAGTTAGGGTAATTACGAATTTTTAAGAGCTCTTTGGAACATACTAATATCTGTATCGCATCGCACATTACAATTTGAATGTGAGAATTCTTTACACGACATGACGCAACGAAAATGTTACCCTTTTAAACTAGCAGAACCTCGTTTTTAACGAGCGCAGTCTAGCTATCGGCTCTAAAGGAATTAATTTCTTCGTTTTTGTTTTTTAAGAAGTCTTTCGTGTGTACAATAAACAACATAAATATCATGATACTCTCACTTGGCAATGATATAAAAGACGGGCATGTTTAGGAAATACGTGAATTCAATTCCATTATGAGTGAAGTTACGAAACGTGTTTGTGTCACAGTCTAAGACTGTCTAAGAACAAAAATTATTTTTGTTTACAATAAAGAAACTTCCAAATGTTTGTAAATAGTTGTATTGTATTGCACACTTTGTGGCGGAAAGACCCAAGCTATCCAGAAGATCGAACATTGTCATTGCCATTTGCCATCCGCTTTTGCATAAATGTTGATCTATACATTTTGCACAGCTGCAAAACAGCAGTAAACAGAAACTAAAGTGGTTTACCACGACTTCAATACAAACGCTGATCTGATACCACTGTACTTGACTGGTAATAAGAGATGTCATGATATAGATATTTCTGTAGTAAATATTTCATTTCAAACTACTGTAGTGGTAGTAGTCTGGTAGTAACATTAAACTGTCAACTTCAACTGATGCTACATCATTTTTTATTCATGCTTGCAGTATGCATATCCGTTTAGCTGTTGTTCCTTGAAAAATACTGACATGACTGACAGAGTCAAAAAATTTTTCTTGTAAAATAAACTAAAACGGTGTAATCTTTTTTATTAACAACATGCGTTGAAATAATTTTTCTCTCTCTAAAAACGACTAATAGTTTAGAAGTATGAGATCCCATGTTACATAACCATCATTGTATCATGCTTTACCAAAGTAATCTTTACTGTTGTTTGAGCTCTTTCGAGAGTTAAATATTGTGGTTTCGTAACTACTACAAACAGACAAACATGATAATCACATGAACTATTTTCATTTTCTGGCTTAAATGCTTTAAATAGTTAATAAGGTAGCGCATAAGTACTTACATTTGTACATTTACACAAGGCTAACTGTTTCTTAAAAAGTTTTGAAAGCCCAATTAATTGCTATATGAAAAATCAAAAGTAGGCGCCAGATGTACCAAGTTTACGAGACCCTTGTTAAAATTTAAAAAAATGGCAAATGCCGTCCCCATCGGATAAAACATTCCTACAACATCAGGACCTCGGTGTCGGGACGAGTGGATGATGGGGACAGCTCCCCCTGTTTGGAATTAGAAATGAATTACAGGACAAGAGTATCCCCTCTTTATACCCCTTGCTCCGGTAGCCCTCCTGCATCAAGGAAGCATTTTGCTTTTCAAACCACCCTTCAAATCACGGAGATTAACCAACCAGGGTCCAGTTAGCCCTAACTTGGTATCTTCATATGTACCAACTTTGAATCCCACAGATCGGATTGTAAGCCTGTTCCTAAATCACCTAGTTTACAAACAGGACAGCGTTCTAGCGCCCGGAGAGCTCAAAGACTGAACTGCCAAATCCGCTAAATATCGCGCTTACACAATACTCCGCTACAAAATAATGCACTTGAACCTGAAACACTCTTTCTACCTTTGATGAAATGAAATACGGGGGAACTTGAGACGTCTCACTTTTTATTTGTATGAAATCTCACGGCATTCATAGTATATCATCTCATCATCTCACAGCATACTCCCAAATTGTTTCTTACAACCGTTCACCATAGTCATGTAGAATTTCCTCTTAAAATAAATCATTTTTATAAATACCCAGTCTACTTGATACACGCTGGTAACACGCATACTTTTCCTCCACTCCGGGCATACCACAACCTTTACAATCCATTCCGTCAAGTCATGATCGTTTTGTATTACTGACACATTATTCTGATTGATATCACGTTTTCCGTCATCAAACTCATAACACTCATAAAATGATAAACAACTACTTTAACTATTGTCAGCCTCAACCCTGCACGGAGCAACTATTGCCAGTCATATCAACGACAGCAAAATATGTAATTTCATTTCGCCATATATCGCTTCACCGCATCCCTATTATTTTTCATTTGCCAAAATGTGTCGGTATTCCCAAAGAATATCATATTTTAGATTGAAATTTTATCGACGTCATGTATTATTGCCGCTCTTGTCGCTGACTTCTTTTTGTCCAGCTTACATATATTAAACTTTTGCTAGGGTGGAGCTGAAGCTGGAACATTGGTGGTATTTTTAGGGACTTACCCACGTCGGCACGTTTTCGTTGTAAACAAAAAATCATCATGTATTATCCCCTGCAAAATACTCCAACTCGCATAGGAAATGGTCACAGAGAGTAAACAGAGGACCACAACTTGTGACTTCCTTGAAGGTTACTTGAAACAAAGCTGGAATTACTTTTTAACTCTATGCACCGCGCTCTGTTCCCCCTCCCCCTCTTCTCGCATTAATAAATTGCCGTTTTATTATCCTGCCTTGAGTCTGGCAACGACAGTACTACTTGATATGCATCAAGCTGTTCAACTGTATTGGTCAATTTTTAAAGTAGTTTTTACAAAACCACAACACATTTGTTATTTGACTACCTATTTGAGTATGTGTGTGATTGTGTACAGGTTTCTGTCGCAAAAAGGAACCTGTAAAAGGAAGCCAATGATGTAGTGGTAAAGGGGAAACTCATAAAGAACGATCCTGTCGGCATCACCGTACGCGAGCAAGGTATCGCACGTGAAAGCGCCTATGTTAGCAAGCAGGAACCCCCGTATTCATTTCGTTTAAAGGGAGAAAAATAATAATTTCCCTTTATGATTTACGATTAGTCCGCACGAAACAAGGAGACAATAAGTATTGTCCCCATAATTGTACATGTTTTTTTTTGTATTTTAAAGAGTTTTCCTAGTCTTCCTCGGTGGCGGCGGCGACGACGACAGCAAACACCAACGACGTCAACCCCGGATTGCATTAAATTCTACTCTACAACTGTGGAAACACCCAAAGAAGTATGGGTACCTTTTCGTGTGTGTGTGTGTTTGGATATGTGCAATATGAGCTTCCTCCCGGAATAACAAAAATGATAAAGTCAGGAATATAGGTAAGAGCAATAACATATTTTAAGATGAAAACCCGGGACGAATATCCAAGTCATTACGACTATCATCATCCCATTATTACAAACATACCAAACACATTTGCTGTGTGTGTTGCAGGGAACACATCTTTATTTTCTATCTGTCTCCCGTCACTCACTACTATTCCCCCGTACTACTTTGGCTTACACCATACCACTACTTGTGCTTCTTCTCTCTGGGTAAAACCTAAACAACTTGCCTCTTCTCCAAAAAATTTTATTCTCCAAATTCACAATGACATTTT
>JAHZNE010007698.1:0-10849 GCA_027744055.1 Callyntrura sp. NNG-2020 | reverse complement strand
ACATTGGGAAGAGAAAAATGAGAGAAGATGAAAAAGTGTGAGTGTGTGAAAGAAGAAGAATGGTCTGAATGGTGCTGTTCAATCAAAAATGTGTAGTATTACGTGTACACGAGGTGGTGAAGATAAAAAAAACCGAAAATAGTAGACAGTGTACAATATACGGAAGCATGAGATTCCCGGCTGTCCATCAACTGCCTCATAACAGCTCTTGAGAAAAGGAAAGAAGCCAAAAACTGGGCACAAAGTGCTGATGATGATCTGCGCCACCAGGATGCTTCACTATATCGCTGAGCAGTTGAATGCCACTTTTCTCTTCCTTTTTCTCACTCTGACGATCTTTCCCTCGTTTAAAGAAATGAAAAAAACACCAGAAAAATAGGCGTTTATACAAGCTTGGTTGTTGGTCGGCAACGCGAATGGTGTTGATGTAATGACGATAATGCTTATATGCTCAGTCAAAGTTAAACTCTCTATGGTCTATACAATGATGCTAAAATACTAATACTTTAGAGAGAGAGAGAGAGAAAGAGCAATCTAGAGAGAAGAAAAGGACCACCGGGTAAACTGGTAACGTTTCATTGTACACGCTGAACCATTGCACTTGAAAAATCCCTCTTTACTTTCTCTCACATCTTTTATTTTGGCGCTTAATGTTACCGGTGACTTGATGGCATGTGGTTTCTGCATCAAAGCAGAATTTTTTCTAGAGTTTGTAGGTATGGCTACAGTTGGTATGGTAACGACCATGTTATCAGATTCCTTTTACTAGCCCCCGGGAAAATTTCCCCGTGATGAAAAGAAATGCCAGGAAAATAAATACTATAGCTTTTTACAAGAAGTTTCTTTAGTAATAAAAACTTTACTGCATCAACACAATACTGGTGACGCCGTGACCTTGCTCTATGGCTGCTAACGACTATACCCTTATTGCTGTCGTCAATACCCACCCGCATTTGTAAAGGGCGGGAAAATTTGTGTGTGATTGTACAGATTTTGGGCTTTATCGTTTACCGTCTTTTATCGAAAGGAAATTCTGTTTTTTCGGAATATTCCCCATTCTGCCACCACTCCTTAAACTATACTTTCTCCCACCCGTTCTCTTAAATATTTTACCTCCTATTATCCTATCCTGTGTGTCAAACGATAACAGTGCAAAGTTGAGTTTATGAATGGAAAGCTGGAGAATGCTTCCCTTTCTACATAAAATGGTTACACAGAGACTAAAGCTGGAAGGCTCGAGGTACCTACTATTTTAACACTGCACCGCCAAGCAAGAAGATTGCGTGCATGTTTTCCTGGCATTTACTGAGTTGTGTCATCATAATGTTTGGATGCTGTGCTGCTATTGACATGCCATTAGGCAGCTATTACTGGCTTCCACTCTTGTATGTATGTACACATGAATGAGCCTCTTTTTTCTTTATCTTTGAAAGAGCCCTCCGTTAAATTACACGATGTGGTGTTGCTCCCAGCATGTAAATAGGTAACAATCAGAGGATTTTCCCACTGGAAAAATAGTGCGCTCTATTTTCCCTTCTCATTGACTTTTCTTTCGTGTTCGTTTAAAAGAAATGATGGCAGTGAAATGACGAGTAGGATGGTAGCAGAGGGAAGGGAAGATCCGAAAGAGACATGAATGAACTCCTTCAAAAATAGAATAAGAGGCAAAGAAGAGCGTTATATTACCTAATGGGGCATTGTCATTATTATTCTTATTATCATCGTCGTCATTATTACAACTACCACTATTACCAGGCCTGGTCATAACCGTGTCATTGTCATCTTCAGCCCTAAACTTCTACTGATCGTCCCTCTCGCCTATGTATATATTCCTTATTCTTTCCCATTATTTTCCTCCGTGTTACATAATCCTGCCACGGTTGGAAGCAGCTTAAAAAACGAGCAAAGTAATTTCCCTCTTTTCATTTTTAAGCGGTGGTGCACTATCGAGTTGCTCCTCCTCATGCTAGAAACGATAGTAGTTTTTCTAAACAGGCCCGTTAAACGTCGCGCCCAGCGCCATTTTCTTCCATAGTCACGTGCTCCAGCAGCGCGTAAGCGGAGGTAGTAAATAGTGGCACAAGCTGTACCACCGCGTCCCAGTTCAGCGTATCCTGTTACGCACTGGTAGAGAAGAAAAATAGATGATGATGGCATAAATATTTCTGGTTGCCGTTTCTTTCCACACAAAACAACGGAACGACACGGGGAAACTTGCATAGAGGTATGTAGGTAATGTTTCTGAATGTTGGTTGCTCGTACTAAAAGAGAAAATGTTGATTGCCATTGTAGTTCTGGGTGTAGTGAGGAGTGCATAAGCATCTTCGTCACGACCACACGGTTACCCATTGAAGGCGTAAATGGAGAAAAAGGAAACCTCAACTTTTGTTGTTTTTTTCTGTTGTTGTGCTGCAGCTATGCTGCTGTGAGAATCATAATATAGAGTATTATGTTTCCCTCACACAAAACGGCACCACACGTACACACGAACGTACACAATCATTAAAATTAACTGTGAGGAAAAAAAGCGAAAGGTAGGGCCATTTGAGGAGTAACAGAACCACATGTATTTTGAGGAATGTAATGTAATACTGGAAGAGTGCCTGTTTTGTTTGGTTTGACTTTCTCTTTTTCTCGGGTTATTTTAAAAATGACGGATGGTTTTTTGGGGAATAAAAGTTGTAAGTATAAATCGTAAAACCATTATAATCGCTCTAGTCTCGTCGTCTCGAAAGCAGAGAGGATACACGTAGCCGTGTATGCAAAAACCAATCATGTGAAAATGTTTCCATTCAACGTTGAATGCGCAGGCAGGCGAGCGTACCACCTTTCCTAACAAACCAGCAGATACCAACATGTATTGCTACTGGCATGGGCACGTAGGCTGAGCGGTCAATTTTTTCAACTTCCAACTCAAAAGGAAACAAAAATCATTTGGGCTGACAGGGATGGGACGATTCTAGGATAACCTATATTGTTCTTATTTCGAAGGAGGGCGAGATGCTCTTTTGGACGATGTTTGATTGTTTTGCTGTGGGGCTACCACCGTTAAACTGTGCGTGTAATTCTTGGATTTCCTACCAACTCATTTGTTAAAGGAAAACGAGGCACTACAAGGAAATTGCAATTTTCATGATTAAATTGATAAAAAGTGGTTTCTCTCTGTGTGTCTGCTCCAACGAATATTTTATTAGCAATGAATGCCATTCCCAAATCAGCAGCAGTAAGGGACTCACAGACCGTTTAAGTCGATAATCAATAATGCCCATAATAAAACTAAATGGAGTTTTTCTCCAAACCACTCTCTTCTTGGGAGCCTCAGCCACATCAGCAAAGTGATGTATGCATTTGCTTGGTGTAATTTATCGTGAATAATGCATTTAGGAAACACACAAAACAAACAACAAATGAATTTAGCATCTCATGGAAAAAAATAATTCCCCCTCGCTACTACGCCACAACGACCACCATCACCACAAGAACATCTATTCTTTGGATTGTCTACTAACAAATCAAACAGCCACATTGGAAGGAAGAATTTCCTCCCTTCTTCTCTTTTGTCATTAAGCTATTCTTGTGGTACATTCTATCTACTCGGGCACTCCTGCGTACCTATTAAAACTTTGGCCGGGTAGAGAGCATTTATGAAGAATAGCTTCAACTTCAACAAAGCCATACAAATGAAGGTTTTCTGGAGGCACGACGATAAGGGACGCCTCTTCATGTTTTCGAATTGTCAGACGGATTTTATCTCCAGGGGGAATTTAAGCGAAACAAACAGACACACTCACACACAAACAATTATGTACTCTATATTTAATTGAGTTTTAAGAGGAAACACGCCATTGATAAATACAACGCAGAACTAACCTCCAGCACAAGAACATGCTTACCATCATCATCCTGATGATCGCCACCAGCAGTTGCATTATCATCGTCGTCGTCATCATTGCTATAATCACAATTCACAATCAATATGTACATTTCCTTAGAAACTCCTCGACTGCTACTACAGTGCTTCCGTTGCTTCCGTCCCTGCCAGGGGAAAAGTAGCAGTAATTTATCTGTCAGCAAGACACTTGGTGAGTTTTTTAACTGCATAGCTTCAGCGATTTATAATGACATTAAAGCCCCTAACACTAAATAACATTGGCACATCCAAAAAAGGAACATAGAAAAGCTAGGACTCCCTTTCGGCGTATCTGTCCTACTCCATCGCTTGCACAAGAGTGAAAATCACATTGCCGTAAAATGGCAAGTGGAGAAAGGGGCGATGGTAGGGAGAAGAGTAAAGAATGGGGAGAAAGAGAGAGCAAGAGGAAAAACACTTTTCTCTTTCTCTCTGTTAGTGATCCAGATCATCCTCCTGATCACCCGAGCCCACCATCCCTACTAAACTGCCACTTCACAAGGAGCACAAGCACCATCATCGCCACCGCCACTCCATTCCATTCATTCAAACATACTTTTTATCCCTTTTTCTCCCCGTCCTCCATTTTTTTCGAGAAGAAAAGAAGTCAAATCAAACATTTATATTGCTTTCGTATGCCTTCTTCCCTGGATCTATCTATCTCCCCTTCACGATGGATACATATGTACCTACATTTTCTTTGGAAGCTTTTCTCCTACAGAAACCCGTAGTAATCCCAATGCATTCAGTCAACTCATTCACTTTTCTACTTTTTCTCTTCTTTTCGTGGTGGTCCTCTTCCTCTTATTTTGTCAGCAAAGGTTTTTCTCCAGAAAAAGTGCATCATCCTATTATAGATGGACATCATGGGACACTTACTTAACTTGCAAACCCATAAGGTAATCTCCAAACCTGACAGTCGTGATAGAATAAGTAATGGGAAAATATTAAAAAGTAATGAGCATACATATCTATGCTAATATGTTGCTGGGTGCTTCGCTTTCTACCATACGTCTTTCACGACCACCTTGAACTGACTCCTTACCAAAGCACGTTCTTTCTCTCTCTCTCTTTCTCTCTTGTCCCCAACCAGCTGTACAACTACTTTGAAAAATAAAATGCTTTTAGCAGTGACCCCTTTTGACTTGGTAAATATCTCTTCATCCTTTTGTCTCTGTCTCCCTCTGCGATTCCCCAAAATGAGACTTTATGCTTTTTCCTTATCGTTGTACGTCTTCGTTCTGTATGTACCGATACTTTTCTATAGTGATGTACCAAGAATGTCTGTGTCTCTGTCGTTCTGCAGGGTCAGCAAACAATTTAAACTTTTTTCAATGCATTAGACTTAACATACTAACAACAACATAATACCCTCTGTTGTCATCCATATAAAAGATTGAGCATTCATGCTCTAAAAATGTGTAATAAATTGGCATGTCAGAGTATATTTTAAGCGGTCAGTTAACATCTCAGTAGTGGTAATCACGTAAAAATCGGAGGTAGGTCGCCTAGCTTGTGCCAAAAAATAAGATAATGCGATAATGATGACGGCCATTTTTCCAGCCCCAGTGAATTACTGTGTATTGCCACGCACATTATTTATTACCCTCGACTAAACAAGCCAATAACGAAATCTTTACAATGACATGGGTTCGTGTTCCCCTTCCTTTTTTGGAACAATAACGTACCGCTCACCGGTTATCTTTAAAACTGTACGGAGGATCCCTGCACAATTCTGTTTCCGTTTCGAGATAAAAACGATTTAACTGCCTGTGAGAATTGTCGGTTGTAAAGGGAAAGACAAGTAGTCAAATATTATTACGGTTGTCTAACTTTGGAAATTAAATAGAGCAAAGGAAGGAACGGAGGAACGAGCACTAATACCTATATGTCTCTGTCTCTACTGTAACAACTACATCTCTCCCATTTTTTTCCTCGACTAGCAATTACCTAGTCCGACGTTACCCTTCCCTAAAGAAAGCAGCAAAGTGGTGGGTATTCCCGGGAAATTGAGTTTTGATAAGACAACAAAGACGAAGAAAGAAAAGGGGAAATGCAATTTGACCGGCAGAAATTGAGCAGTCAACCAAATATACATACATGCTTTACTGAGAAGCACACGGAGCAAGTTTTAGAGAAAAAAAGCTGTATACGTATTCGACTTTTGTGACAAGCCTAAGTCTGCAAGGCTGCCAGTTTTGCATAAACTCCAAATATAACCGGAATAAAATCTACAAATCGTTCCCTCAAAAGACAGAAAATCCAACGGGGCAATTTCCTCTTTTCTTTTCCCTTTCTTCTTCTTCTTTTCTCTCCTGTTGAAATTTCCCTGCTGTTATGCTGCCACCGAACCGTTCCCCTTTCCTTCCAGCATCACCAGCAGTAGCCTTCTTTTTTTTCTCTCTCTCACTTTTCCTGATGTCGTGTAAAAAAATCCGCTCGGAAAAAAGCCAGCAGTCAACTTTGATTTGCCTAGAAACGGACCAAGTAAATTGCTTCTTGATGGTGTCTTTGATGTTGTGCCAGTAGTAGGTCCTCCTCTTCCATGTCACTGTTTTAGTTGTCAAGAAACAATAACAGACATTTATATAAAGCTTTACCTATCCACCTAACGTGTTTCCCTGCCGTTGTTCCTGATGATCTCGTTCTTTGTCTAGATGGAAATAGTAGGCAGCCTTATTTCTGTTTTTTATTTCCCAGTTGCTCTTTCCAGTCATTGAGAACTGTCTGGCATGTACATACTTGCACGAACGCCGATGATGTGCCAGGAAGCATATATTTTGTGTGATTGGCTTGAAGACAAATAAAAATATGAAAACGAGAAGCAATTGAATAGAGAAAAAAAAAATAACTTTTTATTGTGAGTTGTATAAGACGATGTACATATGATAACCATAGGAATAACTAAAGTAAATAACAGCAAGAGAAGAAGTGTATTTATAGCTGCAGTTTCTAATATTGTCATTCTCGTCATAAAAGCATGCTCAAAAGCAGTATGCAATTATTATACTCAATTGCCGAAGCAAAAAGCGGTAACGAAGGAAAGAAATAAGGAAAGGAAGCTGCAGTAGCAAAAGCGCAGCTCCTAGAGAGAAAAAATACATCAAGAGCCAATTTATTGCAAAAATCGCTCTTTTTATAGTCTGACAGCTGCACATTCGGAGTAAAAGGGAGAACAAGGCTGTGAAAGTCTAGCTATTTTTTGTTCGTCATCATTTCCTCCGTGTTTATATACACTACTATTTACTGTAGTGACTTCTATTGAGTCACGACTCACAAATGCACATAGGTACAAAAACATATACAATCCTGTACTACTGTATTCTCACGACGATTCCTTTCAAAACTCAATAAAATGAGTTTGCAAAAAGTAAAGCAAAATAAATTGCGGCGGTGGTGGCAGTGTGATGGCGGGTGGGTAAGGAAATTCTTACAAATGGGGAAAATCTATGTAGACAGACAACTTTATTTTGTTGTGTTCTACTGCTGATGTTCTACAAACTTGTCACTTGAGTATTCTGTAGAAATACAATATATCAAGTACACACGCATACACACTTACAGAAAAGTCAATGCACATATGTATGTTTTTTTTATTATATTGTAAATGTTTCCATCAATTTTGGTTTGTACGCCTTGCTTGTTCATAAAATCGTATAATTGACTGCGTCATCATTGTGACAATTCTTTACCTTGTTAAAAGCACGAAAAAACAGGTTGTCAAAAACAAATTGGTTATGCATATGTCATTTGTCAAGATATTTTTGTCTACTTGTACTTACCCCAATGGGAGGGGCCTTTGAAAGAGGACAAGGTTTTGCGTAATACTAGTAATAAGTAAGTACGGCTAGAATTTAGCGTGACGGAAACAGTTCCTCTGTTTGAAACATTCTTGAGAAAAAAGTTTTCCCCAGTCAGCTTCGTTTTTGTTCTGGTTGATATCAGTAATAAGTGCAATCTCCAGTGCTACAATAGTTACCACTTGCTGCTTTCTGATTGACAGTTGTTGTTTGGGAACGAGGATAAAAGAAATTTGCAGAAATACTGCAAGGTATAGATTGGATAGAAGTGATTACGACGACGGATAGAAGAGAACAAAAAAAAATTAGAGAGTAGTGGTTGATTTGCAGAAAAACACATGAAAGGAAGAGAAGAAAGCGTTCGGGACATGCTACGTGTGATATCGGCCATGCGACTTAGATACTTCAAAACCACTTTTTCTGCGTTGTTTTGACTATCGTAACGTATTTTAGAAAAATCAACGATGCGATTGTAATAAATGTATACATATACGTGTGCTTGTGAGTAGGGGAAGGGTAGAAAGAAAGAGTGTCAAAGGGAAGGATACATGATTACAAAATACAAGATGAAAAAGAGGAAGGATGCTGCTGTGTTTATTGCTGGCGGCCTATAGCTAGAATTAGCATGTTGAGCGATTCGAGGCAGGGAGAAACTACCCCATCTTTTTACTGCTAGTATGGAGTATGACTCGATTTTTTTTTCAACGACAGCAAATTTGTTTTTGGCTGGTAGGCATCCTTTAAAAATCAGTGGGTTCATTACATTCTCGGATTGAACTTGTTAATACAGCCAATTTTCAAAATCCGATTTTCAGCCCTAGTATCAGAAGAGAAGTGACAGCCAGCAGCAAATTTCCCGCAGATAGGGCCATTACTCTGTTCTCACCTCAGTTGCGACCTGTACCACACATCTCGACGACATAAAATACTTTTCTCTGCTTTTTTTCATTTTTATGCACTGGTTGCTCACTAGGTCGGGGACATCTTTTTTCCTTTTCTTGCCGCATTACATTTTTATGGAGATGATCCAAAACATTCTTCCTTCGTCATAATAATAAAAGTCCATCAAGAAGAGATAAAAAATATTACAAAAAACCCTCGTCGTCGACGTGGTGAACCCAAGCCGGTGTGCTGCTCATAGTAGTAGTTCATAGTTGATGCTACACAGGAAGGCAGCAGGATATCTGTACATTATCGTCTTGAACGCCATTATAATCTCTACAGCTCCCAAAATGCTCAAAAATATTTTTCATTCAATGTTCATTATTATTACTATTTTCAAACAGCGAAAAAAATCCCGATGTCATTGTGCTTGTCCGACCGTCGACGTCGGCGACCGTGTAAAATTTTTAAATTGTGGGATGAACGTTAGTGGGTTTCTTAGACAACGAGGAGTCACGACCGTGATATTTAATTCAGCAAACGGCAGAATTTTTCTTGTTTTCGAGTGCCGAGGGTTGTTAATAGGGTTAAGATTTATGCGTGTCATAGGCAGCTTACGCTACTTCGTTAGTCCGATTGTACCAATTTATTACTTGATCTTGACTACTTACGGTGTAAATGAAAAATAAAAAAATAAACCCATCCTAAAGAAATCGTCGGTGCAAAATTGCAAACGTCCATAAGATATTTTCCGATATCTGAGGAAAATATATCGGAATGGGGGTTTGATTTGTGGGCATGCCAAGCAAAAAAAACGACCGGGAATCGTTTTGCAGATACTATTTCATTTTTAATGATATTCCTAGTGTCGGACCACAGGAAAAAATGGGAGCACAGGACACGTAATGAATCATCCTTGTAGGTGGGGTAGTACGCTCTCTACAGTAACGTCTATATCGGTAGAGATTATTTTTAAAAATACACACATACTTCACTGGAACTACCCACAAAATTCTAAATATGGATGAGATCAGACACAGAGATACGACGAGAAAAAAATAAGAGATATACACAAAATCTACATAAAAAATTATGGCCAGTTACACAACTTCCATCAGCATCAGTACCATTCCTAGCATCACCGGCGCTGCTCTCTGCCTTGAGCTTTATTTCCGGGAGATTTATCAACTTCGCTCATTCCTTTGCTTCAAAATATTTTCTCTTTCATATGATGATTTTGCGGTATGCGTTTTGTATTTTAATGGTAGATGGAAACAGTAAATAATCGGCAAGCAGCAAGTTTGCACAGGGGGCGAGGACAGCCGTTCTATGCTCAAGCAGAAGGAAGAAACGCTTTCTGTTACGAAGGAAGCTTCCAACCCGATTGTAGCCTATAATTTTTCCACGTAGCATTAAATTGTACGATGGGCGTATATATATGTTTTTTAGAAAATACATAGAATGAGCATAGTAGTCATCTTAAAGCTTTTTGGTATTTGACAAGTTTAATCCATTATTCATTTATGATTAGATGTGAGGGGGATCAGTGCTGTGCCATAATAATAATAAGCATTATTAACGTCAGATGCAAATGCAAACCTCAGAAATGTTAAGCTTGAGTGCAATGACATCGACCCGGAACAAGAGTAAACGTGGTAAAATATTGACAGAACAAAGAGGAAGTGCTGAATTCCCGCATCTCTTTCGTGATGATACACATAACCAGGTCATTTTATATATTTTCGGTCTATTAGCAACCAACGACGCTGTTTGAATAAGTATCACAGCGGAAAAGTAATTTGCTGTCAAATCAAAATGTTAATGAGCGCGTATTAAATGGTTAAATTGAAATAAATTCCGGGTCACTTGGAAAGGCATGAAAAGAAGAATGTCACGTGAAATTATCATGTACAAAAGTACAAATATGCATTCGTAGTATGCAGTGGCTTATTACATTTTAAAATTTAAATAGAAAGTATGCATGTCG
Organism: Callyntrura sp. NNG-2020; assembly: GCA_027744055.1. NCBI lineage: Eukaryota > Metazoa > Arthropoda > Collembola > Entomobryomorpha > Paronellidae > Callyntrura > Callyntrura sp. NNG-2020. Next base: position 270 of record JAHZNE010007698.1, on the reverse strand, counting down.
CTTAATGGTGTCGTTCTGTTAGACTTGTCAATTTCCTGTTGTTGTCAAAACAGTCAGTATTGTACATGCTTAAACTTGTAAAAACAAGTGATAATTGGAATCATTTCACGCTACCATTTTCTAGTTTATATCGAGAGAAAAAAAGAAATTTCAATATTTGTTAAAGCTAACAGTAAACTTATTTTTGGGCTACTTTGAACAGGATACTAACAACTTTTGTTGTTGTTATGGCTAAAAGGAAATGGGATTATTTTGTTGTATACATTTAGT
>JAHZNE010007697.1:0-18092 GCA_027744055.1 Callyntrura sp. NNG-2020 | reverse complement strand
TGTCGTACAAGAACAAATGAGGTATTTTTGGAATCAGCGTTCTTTGGTGAGTATGTGGTCGTATCCTTGTTTCGAAATTCGTATTTGAAATATATAATCAACCTCTAAACTTTTGGGGGTTGCATTTTTTCTTCGTTGAAACCATGCAACCATGTAACGCAGCCTTAAAAGAATTTTCTCTAAATAGGGATTGTTGTAACATGTCCTCATCCTGAATCGAATAAAGACGCCAGTCAAACAGTCTCGAGAACTCGAAAACAAAAGGAAAAACTTACTTGCATTAATTACCACGCCAAATGCGTGCTGTATAGTAGTCAACGTGGGTCAAGGTTATGTATTCAATATAAAAACACGAACCAATTTGGTTATTTTTTTTTAAATTTTGCCGCTTTTGTTATACCTTACATCATAAACCCATCTGTGAAATCGAGTCATACCGATTGGAGAAAACAAAATAGCTTTTACGTTTTCCTTAAAGATCTTTTCAAGATTACTGTGATAGTCGGAAGGTTTACTGTATTCTGTTACTTATATTGTACCAGAATAGCTGGTCCTAAATAAGTGGAAGAAAGTTGGGAGATAAAAAAGGGATGTGTGCTGTCGACATTAGGAACATCTTGATGAGAGTGAGAAAAACTCTTGAGCTTATGGCTGAATCTGCAGTGAATAACGTCAAAGTCTGCTGCTGCTGGTGACGGCATTCTTTTCATTTACGTTTTTTTCATCGTATTTCATTTTCTCATTCCAGACGAAACTTTAGGATTTTTCTTCGCATTCGCTTATAATTTACGTCTATACTGCATCAGTCAACTAAAATATATGAAATTGAAAATACCTACTTATATGTGATCCCTTTTTGACTGGTAGTGGCAAAGAGAAAGTCTGAAAATGGCTAAGATGAAAAAACTGCGGAAAACTGTTCTTTGAATATTTCTTGTCTATTTTTCAAATTGATTGTCAAGAGCATTTCCTCATTTACTTACATAATTACACACATACACTACACTATACAAAAATACATATATACATTTTGTAGGTTCCTAACGATTATAGTAAGGCAGTTCGTAGTTATCACATTTTATAAGAATATTACAACAAACAAGAAACTGAAAACAAGGATGGTATAAAAAAGTCAAGTGACATTTTATAAAGAACGAACTCAGATAAACCGCTGGCAAGCCTTTACAAGCAAATTAATAATTGCCTATTTATAAACACTGGTTGCTCTTGAAAATTAATGTGAAATATGTACCCCTTTTCCCAAATAAAATCTTAGGCAGCATTTTAAAGTTTGAAAACCCGTTTGCAATTGTATGAAAACCCTCTTAACCTCCTAATATAGCAGAAATTTTGTCAAGCTGACGTATAGCATTGATGCAAAGACACACCCAAAAATCTTTTCCAAAACGGCACGTATTTTGTTTTGTGAAATGAAAATTAGCGAGTAAAAATGCCCACAATGTTCTGCAGAAAACAGGAACGAAATGTGGTTTAAGCGTCCCCTTACATTATGCAAAAATGTATATTCCTTTAAAACTAAAACCCGAATACTAAACCATTTAGTTTTTCAACGTTTGGGTAAAATTTATAATGCTTGTGCTTACCTTTGAATGTCAGTGCTTGTAAACAGTTTTCAATCAAAATCGTTCCTGCAAGGTTGTATGTAACACAATTTTCTCCAGGCTTGAAATACAGCTTTTCACTTGTTGATTATTCGTCGCTGCAAACCTAACAAAACTAGAATATTTCCACTTTTCGTTATTACAAGGAAAACAAAAAAATAATAATTTTACAGGTCTTGAGCACTATATACTATATACCTCTGCGGAAATTGTGGCTTTGCCTTGAGGATGAATCGTACAAGAATAGTGTACGTAGTTTCATTGTTCGATCTACTCTAACGGAGAAGCAAATAAATAACAGCTATTTGGAGTGAAAGTGTACGCGCTATCAAATTACTATGTGCTTGGATGGGACAGTGACTTGTGTACTGGAACTTTTAAGAAACGATTAGTATGGCGATGTCTAGCATGACTTTGGAAAAGACTCCGGCGGGTACAGCGCCACTATTTACAAAATCGCAAACAAGATTTCATATCATGCTTTGTATTGAAAGAGTACGTTGTTGTGCATCATCATACAACATATTCCCTTCCGCTGCTAAACTTGTGGTTTTCGAGGTTCCCGTAGGTTTCCTTTTTGGAACGTACAAGGCCATAGTGCATAGAATTTGTCTCGTGCCCGAGTCGCGTATTCTAAAATAAAGCCTTAAAAGAAAACATACTCTCGTGCGTGATGGCTTAAGCCGTAAAGTATTATTGAATAGTTTGAAGTGCAGCGGTCATTGTAAATTCGTACTAATTATTAGGCATAAGCCAAACATACACTTTTGCGGTTCTTTGTACTTTGCCTTGAATTGATTTTAACTAGAGCTGAGTTTTTTTTAAATTTCATGGTTTTTATACATGTTCGTCCTTTACGAAGTTCCAAAGCGAGCAGTAGTTTGTAGTTGGGTGGGATGATGGTTATGGTGGTTGCGATAAGGAATCAAGCAAGCACATTACTGTCCTTTAGTATAAATATAGCAGATAATGAGAATTTAATTTTTGAAATCAAGTAAAGATATCTAAATTTGTGCAACAAGCGACAGGCCCTTGAAATTCAATAAATAAGACATGAACATTAACAGTGGTGATGCTATGAAAATGTAAATGAAATATCTAGCATGTAGGTATGTAGTATGCAAAGGGCATTCAGCAAACAAGGAAAATGAATAACATGAATCGCAAACTGGGAGCGGAGCTTCGTTTGCGAAACAAATAGTACAAGATTTCTTCACATTCCCAGCACATTTTTACATTACAAATATTAATTGTAACTTTGCGGCATAACCGTAACCGTAATTTCATATGAACGACACTTTGTATTTGAATTCCCCAACATTTTGCTTTGAAGTTGATTTTCAGATTCTGATTTCACTCCCATTTTTCACATTTCTTATCGATTTATCATTTTAGCGTATCAATGCGTTAATTTTTATCCGTCTGCTGGGAAATTATGAAAATTCCATGTTACTCCACTCTACATTAATACCTAAAGCATTTGAACGTGGAAATCACAAATGCGACATCATGTTGCGCAACAAGGAGTAAATTTAAAATTAGACACGCTGCACTTAGCTTTTGATCGTGTGGAGATGGTGAATGACGTAAATAAAACAGCAACCAAACCACAATACCAGCACAACAGTGATGGTGACGTTTTCTTAGCAATGCACATTGAATGAAATGATGGATCTGACGGTTCTGTGAATGGTGCATTCATGCTGAACGGGGTATATTCAACGCACACGAATTTTCCAATTAATAAAACGACGAATGACACTGCTGGGGAAACCCAGTGGTTCTCTTGATTTGAGTAGTGCGTCGACAACCCAACAGAAAAGGAATGGGTTTGTCTCTTTCCTCTGAATTTCTCATGCTTCTTGGCGTTATATCAGTTTTATTTTGGGTGCGCTTAGAGAACGGCTATTCTCAGAACTCGAAACAAAACCCTTTTTATTTAAAGAACCTGTATGTGGAGATTAACACTACTTCACTTGTCCTCACGATGACATTTTATGAATTTAACTTGACACTGCTCTGTATTTTTACATAGTTCCTTCATGTTACTTTTCTTTTCTTATTTCTTGCCACTTGGTCACGTCAATGATCATGTTTATATGCTATGAGCATTTTACTTACCGGAAGTAGAAGATCTGGTTGCAGTAGCGTAGTTGTAATGTCATCAACAGTTCGTTCATATCTATCTTTTGTTATGGGTTCGTATCAAGTGTTGATGTTATTTATTTTGTTTATTAAGATGCTCTGAGGACGAGAATAGATGAGTAAATAAACATGTGAATCATGTGATTATGTCATGTAAAGTGACTTTGATTTCCTGACTTGTGTAAACGAACTTTCAGATTGATCTTTTCGTACTCGCATTTTTACGCATGTTTACCAATTATACTACATACGCTGATTCATGCATCTATTTTATCTGTCATGGGCTTCACACAAGCAAATATTCCATTTTTATTTCCAACCTCATCCTTTGGCCTTCGAAGGCACCGGGGACTCGCCAAGGTTTTCTTGTTGGCTTTCAATGGTGTGGGAGCCTTTAAACTAATAGATCATCATAGCAAAATTGCCAAAAAAATTTGGCATGTAACAAAACAATATATAATGATGATTGGTTCGTCAAGTTGAAAGACAGTGATGGATGTTTTAATTTCATTTTCCTTCAGGGGTTTACTAATTAACATGCTTAGCGTATCGCCATGATGGGTATAACACCTACACATCAACTGCGGAAACAAACGAGCGACAAACACAATATGCATGGATCGAGACGGCTCTCTTATAGTTGGAGAGAGCGGTGCCATCCGCAAGGTTCCCTATACTAATTAGTAAGAATACTATCAACCAGTAGGAGACTCTATGAGACTCTTGTGGTGCTTCAACTTAATTATTAATCGCCGGCTGGTTAATCAGTCCGTCTGAAGATGAAAAATAAGATTAATGGATTTACGGTGGTATACGACAAAGTTGTAGCGAGAAATCGATATTAATGAATAATCTGACGGCGACTATTAATAAACCTCCGCCAACTGACCACGGACCACGTGTCTACTAACTCCCTTTCTATCAGCCGAACCAAAGGAATAAGAACAAAGAATATTGAACATCTTTACTAAAGTAAATGAAATGTCTTCCCTCCCGATTGAACTCCTACCGACTCTTATCATTTTTAACTTTTACTAAGTAATTGATATATTTTTCTCTTTCTCTGATAGTTCTGATTAAAATGTCTCGATGTAGCTAGTTACTGGAAAATTAACGGTTAATGGTCCAAAATTCATGCTTCACTAATAATTGTTAACTTATCAATACACGAGGAGTGCGTCATGCGAAAAGGAATAAAGGAGGTCGGCACTTCCTTTCAAAGCAAAATAATTGTTTGCGTCATTGCGTACTTTCATGTGAAAATATAATGCATTTAAAGATGTAAGTACATTTTAAAATGTACAGTTTTGTATAAGCGACCCATGCCAGTGTCATCTTGATGAGTCAATGTTGTTTCTCTCAAGATTTGAGCCGGTATCGCGGCCGGTATTTAAGAACAGTACGATATATAAAAAGATGAAAGTATTTAAACAGCTTCAAACAAAGCGCTGTCAAACTAAGAGGAGCTTGGCAATTTTTCAATTTTCATTGAAGCTTTGAATAAACAATACCTTAGAATTCCGGTACCAACATGAAACGCATTTCAATCTTTGTGTGTTTAGCATTGGTTATTTTGCTTGTCGCCGTTACTGATGTAACGTTATATCGGGTTACAAATGACAAGGACGCTGTGGTAAGTTAAGTAATTTCGTTCTCCGCTCCCACTCTGTCCAGTGGCCATTCATCCACTATTGCTTACTCACATTGATAACATACTAAATAGTTCGACATCCATATGTATTTACCGAATAACAAACAACAATTTCTTTTATCAAACAGGCTTATCTCACCCAATTTGGGTACGTCGATCCAACAGATATGCCCTTGGGATTTACTTTGAAAGATTGCAACAAGAAACTAAAAGAATTTCAGAAGCTTGCACGAGTGGATGTAACTGGGAGCCTGGACAATGCTACACTAAAAGCTATGAATTCGCCTCGTTGTGGTTGTCCTGATTTTATTCAATTAAATTTGCAAGACGATTATGTTGATCATCGTAAACAACATCGACACAATGATAGTAAAACCACTGAGAGTCCAAAGTATCATCACAGACATCATCATTCACATAAACATGACCATAATAAGAGTAGGCGCACTAGACGATTCGTTTTGGCGGAGAGGCAATGGGACAAAAGAGTCATAACGTACAGTATTGTTAAGTATCCTACTCGACGTGATATCAAGATATCCGAGAGGCAGATTGAACAAGCTATTCAGAAAGCTTTTAATATTTGGGAGCAACACATAAATCTACAATTTCAATACCGACCAAATGATATTGATGTAAGATAAAAAATCAACGTTAAATTAACGGTTTTAAGGTTGACATTGAGATTAGTTTTGCTGCCGCTTATCATGGGGACAACTACCCTTTCGATGGGCCAGGTAAGAACTAAGCAGCATGGAAATTTTGGAATGGTTCCATGAACGATGGCTCATGTTACGGAAAATCCGTCATTTTACAACGTAATTGTTTTTTAACAGGTAATACCCTCGCACATGCATTTTTTCCCGGATCTGGGTTAGGAGGAGATGTCCATTTTGAAGAAGAGGAAGATTGGAGACTTGACACTTACGGTGGAATCGATTTTCTATATGTCGCAGTATGCCCCATCTAAGACTATATGCTTTAGACAGCCTACGTAAGAAAACTTCTGTACTAGTGTGCCTTTATGTTTTCTTCATCTCTTCAGGTACACGAAATTGGACATTCTCTAGGACTAGGACACAGCTCCGACTACGGAGCAATTATGTATCCTATGTATCGTGGCTATAATCCAAATTTACAACTCCATGAAGACGACAAACGTGGCATCCAGGTTAGTGTTTCTATATTTGAAATAATTTGTAAATGCAGTTTGATGATTACTATGGGGTGGATTGAATGTGATAATTTTATTGAATAGTCCTTGTACGGGGGACCAGCACAACGAACTACCCCAAGATCCAATACAGCACCAAAATCGAAAATTACAACTACCAGAACCACTACCTTAAAGCCGGTGACAACCTCTTCGACGACATTTCGTCCAGTGACTGGCAATGAGACAGATAACCATCTTTGCGAAGACCCGGCTATCGACGCAATAATCACACTTTTAGATAGCGCTGTATTTGTATTTCAAGGTAGGTATTTTTTTAATAAGACAATACTCTAATGAACCTTGAATGAACAGTAATTTGTTCTGTTGAAGGGTCCTATGTTTACGAAATAGAGAAAAATGAAGGCGTATTACCCGGATGGCCTAAGCGCATATCATCATACTTTACGGGATTAGAAGATAATTTAGACTGTGCTCTAACACGATTAAATGGAAAAACGTATTTTTTTAAGGTTAGTTTATTCATTGAAATGGGAAATAATCTCTGTATCACACCACCCCGTATATTACAACAAGGGTTGTTTGCACACGCAGGGAAGTAAGTACTGGAGATTTACCGGCAGACAAATGGACAGGGGTTATCCACGCTCAATATCACAATATTTTCCTGGCATACCAAATGATTTGGATGCAGCTTTCGAATGGGACGATGAATTTGTTTTCGTAAAAGGTTGAGGATTTAACAATTATTATTCCTTATTTTGCGCTATATTTACTTGGAAAATGTACTAATTTAAGTAGTGTAAATGTATTATAAAATGTGTATTTTTTATGGTCAGGCGACAAATTCTGGCGATTTAACACACATAAGCGACCACAAGTTCAGTCATTTTTTCCTATGCCACTTAGCCACTGGGGTTTAAATGGAGGTTTGAATGCGGCTTTTACTGCTCCAAATGCTCCAAATAAAAACGTGTACTTCTTCCAAGGAACAAAGTTTTGGGAATTCGATAAAACTAGTCATAAGGTAAAAGGATAAGTTGTACTGAATGTATTTATCTACATTTCGTTTTTTTCCAATTTTAGAATTTATGCTGTTTTTTATTAGATTTTACACAGTACAAACAGTACTGGAAACGCCTCTGAAAGGTGGTTTGGCTGCTGGGAACCATAATTTATTACGTGCTGTTTTATATTTCTTGTTAAGAAAAATTGAAAACTAATAAAGGAAAAATGACCATAACACATTTCGGCAATTGATTCCATTTAAATTATTTAAAAAAATAAATTACGACGTTACACACATGTTAATCATAAAATATCATAGTGTTAGTAATAAATCGGCATATGATAGAAAACTTTCCGCTGACTATCAATGGTATAAGTGCAATTCCGAAGTATTTTAGGGAAATCATAAATAGAATTACCTAGTTTCATGAACTTTAACCATCATGCATGACTAATGCAAAAGTACAAGCATACAAGGTATCTGGAAAAATATTTTATACTATGAATCTTACATATATGTGGTTGTAACACATCCGCTTTTTATTTTTCACGAAATAAATACAAAAAGGCACGTATACCTACATTTGACATTGGACACGGTGTTAAACTCTCGTCCTCGTTCACCTGCCTCAAACTATAGATTCTGCTAAAGTTGCAACAACATTTGTAGCGACATGGCCTAGAGTTTCAACTTAATAGGATTACGAAATTACCGAGCACTTTAAAAAAAATATTAATAATATTCAGCCTTGACATGGAACAAATTTTATTTATTTCATTTTTAGGTTTTGGTATATCGAACGGTTATGGTATTGCCAATAATCATGATGCAATGGTAATGGTAGTATACTTTTCCTACAAATCTACATACCTGTTACGATACAAATAGGCTTTCGTCTCCTCTGCAAATATTTAAATTTCATAACACCTTTCTGTTTGACTTTTAGATGTATTTAAACCGGTTTGGGTATATCAACGACAACGATGTGCCGGACCGATCTGACATGTCAATGTCAAGCATGAAGCCAATGCTAATGGAGTTTCAGAAAATGTGTAATATCAATCAAACCGGGGTTCTAGACTCTAAAACAATGTCGATGATGAATGCACCGCGGTGTGGGAATTTAGACATGAATTTCACTGATCATCATTCCATGTTTCTGACGGAATCCCCTGGACACAACAAAGTTGCTGCTGGAAGATATCGTCGGTTTGCTTTAACTGATGGTGGATTTAAATGGACCAAACGAGAGTTAAAGTATAAGATGAGCACGTTTCCGCAAAAAGAGGGAGCTCGTATCACTAAAGATGAGGTGCTGAAGGAGATTCACAGTGCATTCAAAATGTGGTCTGAAGTAACCAACCTGGACTTCATCTATAGGCCTCAAGACGACAAGGTTCGTAGGTGCAGCAGAGTAGACAAAAAATTGAAATGAACTATGTTTTGTATGACATGAGGTAACCTACCTCTACCTAAATACCTACCAATCAAAATTATGTTTATATGAACTATAAAACTACTTGTCCATCAACAGGTGGACATCGAGTTGAGCTTCACGAAGCAGTTTCATGAAGATGATTATCCATTCGATGGGCCTGGAAGCACACTTGCACATGTAAGTGGAGTGTAACTTTGAACTGTCAAGTTCTTTACTGCTTGATTGTCTATTGACCATGCTTTAACTGCTTGTTTTTTAAACATATTATATATTATGCCTCATTGAACACTATTACATGTCTGTAGGCGTTTCCTCCAGGTGAGGGCTTACTGGGGGATGTACATTTTGAGGATGAGGAAAAATGGAGTGTACGTAGCTATAATGGGGTTAATGTTTTATTTGTAGCAGTGCATGAAATTGGACATGCTTTAGGTAAAAACACATTTTTTGTTCATTATTTCTTCAAAATAAACGTTGAAAGTTGTGTTACATGAAAATAATAATGAGCACTCCATGAACCTGTTCTGTTGAAAGTTAAAATGATGGATACCTAAATTCTATTATATCAGGTTTGGCTCATAGCATGAAAAAGGGTGCAATCATGCAACCTTTTTATGGAGGCTATTCACCAAAATTGCAGTTACATTCCGATGACATCGAAGGTATACAATCTTTGTATGGGATACGAGACAGACGACAAAGGCCATCCGAGGAAAGTGGTACAAAAAAGCCAATCTATCCAACAAAAGGGCCAAATCAAGCCACAGGCTCGCCATTTCCAACTCGACCACCTCCAACACAACAGACCACTACAGAGCCATATTCTTCGGGTGGAGATTCTGGGCGTCCTGACTTCTGCAAAGATGCAAGTGTTGATGCAATGACTACAATTGGAAAATCCGTTTTTGCTTTTAAAGGTAAAAATGGCAAAGACATGTTTATATGAAAGAGAAATGTTAAAAGTAGCAGGCTATTACAGTTAATAATAATCTACATAGATAATTATGTACTGGAAATTGATGAATCGGGGAGTAGAAGGGGACCTCATCGAATCGAAGCCATCTTCAGAGGTCTTGAAGGCAATTTAGATGCAGTAATCACGAGAGAAAACAGGAAAACTTACTTTTTTAAGGTGACAATAGGATTTCCCAGTTGCATTGCACTTACACAAAGCCACGTATATGAAAGATTTTACAACTTCCGTTTCATGTGTGTAATTTCCTTTGCTTCTGCTTTCTACACATACACAGGGTTCCATTTACTGGAGATTTACTGAACGGATAATGGATGAGGGATATCCGAAGAAAATTTATGCTCATTTTCAAGGCATCCCGGATAACATTGATTCTGCATTTGCATGGCTGAATGCCATGTATTTTACAAAAGGTCAATGTCATTTTTGCTAAATTGTGGATAAACTAAACTGATAACTCTTAATTGGCTTTTCATTTCACCACTTCTCACATTCATAATATCTGCTACCCATAGGAGACAAAGTTTGGAGATTTGATACTACTGCCAGACCGTTTGTAAGCGAAAAATACCCCATATCTCTCAGCTTATGGCAACTGGGAGGAGGTGTACCAAGGATAGATGCGAGTTTTAAGGCTCCTAACGGAAATATTTATTTCTTTTACGATCAAGTTTACTGGAGATTTGATGAGAGAACATTCAAGGTTAGTTTACAATTTAAAAAATTAGTAAAACTTTGAATGTTATTGAATGTTAATGAGTCAAGAAAATATTTTTATGTTGCAGGTCAGTAATGACGCTAATCCTCCATACCCAAGAAGTAGTAAAGTATACTGGTTCGGATGTGCCAAAGGGGGTGCATCAGTCGATTTCAGAAATGTGCGACAACCCGAATCATTCAAGTATTTAGCTGATAACGAAGCACCGGATTGGGATTACTACAACTATTACTGATTTTGTTATTTTGACATGTAGTAAAATACCAACAAATTGGATGATAAAATTATACAATATTTTTTCCGCCGGTGTTGACATGTTCTTTGAAAAGGGCAAAAGGAGAATAAAAATATTTGCAAAAACACACGACAGTAAGTGAGTCCATCATGAATATATGTTATTTTATGAGTTCAGTTTGAAATACCTTGCGTGTAATTATCTCAACTCGAACAAAAGTTTAAATTGAGACCAGTCTTCCCAAGAAACAAATTTTTTCGGAGAGCCGGTTGCTGATTCAGTTCCAGCTCTGCATCATCATCCCTCGTTTAAATCGAATCAATAAGTAACCTTGCGATGGTGACTCCACTGTCCACATACATATATGCAGTTCACCTGAAAACAACAGGTGCAAGCAAGGTTTCCTAGAGGTAGTGCATTTGTAATTTGCACGTATACATTTAATGCTGAAAAGTTCATAGCGCTACTCCTTGTCAAAAACGCATTTTTTAAAATTCAACGTATCCAACATATACACACACTCATGCACTGACTGACGAAATGAATAATAAATAGTTTTAGGGATTTGCATTGAAACAAGCCCATTAATGATTAACATTATGTCGACGTAATAATAAGTAAACACAGCTTTTTAGTCAGTCAAAAAGAAAGATGAAAGAAATGTACGGCAAGAAAGAAGCCTGAAAGCAGGCAGAAGGACAAGGAAACAGCATACGCTTTACGTATTCACGTTTTCCGTTTAACATCTCGTGATCATAAGTATCTAAGTATCTGTATGTGTATGTGTGTTTTGTTTAATCAAGCAGTGAAAAGTATAATTATAAACGGAGTTAAATACATGCATGCCAGAGAGCATGCGAGCCTACAAACAGTTCCATTATCATTTTTGTAGTTGACTTAACAAGGCAGCTCAAAGTAGTGTAATAAAAAATAATTATGCTCCTTTTGCGAAATATGTCCATCATATTTAACCCAAGAGCTGTCCATGCAAAAGTTTTATATACACACTTTATTTTGTGGTTTGCACGCTTCAAACAAATCCAGTCAGACAAGCTTTTCAGTCAAACTTAAAGTAAAATTGTTTTATATTAACATATACAAGGGAGAGAGAGAGAGGGAGAGAGAGCATATAGGAACCTACAACCACCAAGCCCAAAAATGTATCGTGTTTATTATTATTATTTATTTATCATTATTCACGTATTATATTGGTATATTCATATTAGGGGTTTTTTATCCTGATACCACATCCTGCCGCAAGTCATGCCATTCAGCGACGGTAGTTTCCAAATTTATGTATTCTTAATTTACATTTTACTTATTTATTACCAATCTGCCATCCGTCAACTTAGTCTTGCTGTCTATTTTTTGCTTCGAAGAAAACGGGATTTTGATGCCGGGCTAGGCCAAAGTCATTATGAATCTTTAAATCATGCATAAATAATTATTACCTACTGCCTTCCCATTCTTCTTGTTGATTTTTAATAATTTTATCCTTCATTGTCTATTGCTGGGGCTTAATACAGCGAATATTTTTTGTTGGCCTTCAGATCTGTCGGCTTATTGGCACTCACACTATATGCAGCATTGCCCTTTTGCTTGCAAATTATGAGACTTTCGACAAACGCTTGTAGTTCGTAGAACCGAAGATGAGCTAAGAAACAACAGTATTAATGATAAACGGTATGACGAGAAAGTCCAGTCATAAACAGAGTTTCAAACAATCATCATGAGGGTGTCTATGCGCGTGCTTGTGGTTGTAACAGTGGCTTTGTGCTGCGGTTGGCAAACGACGGTAACAGCACAATTACCCGAATTAACCTACGCAAGGGTGACAACTCTCCAGGATTGCATTGTAAGTTAAGTGACACGTGTAAGTTTGGATGTTACAAGCCAATTTTTATTGGTTTCTGGTCACGTTTGATTATACGCATCCGTATCTGTATTTGTAGGAATATTTGGTGAAATTCGGGTATCTAAAAGATGTCAGTGAAGTTGCCGGTGTGTTGACCTCGTCAGCGACAGCGTTAATCGGAGACTTGCGTAACCCCACAGCCTCTAATCCAGCAGCAACAGCGCTAAAAGTTGCTTTATCCGCTTTCCAACAATATGCGAGGCTGGAAGTTACTGGGAACTTTGACGAACCAACAAAAAAGAAAATGAACATGCCGAGATGTGGTAATAAGGATATTGTTCAGGTGCCTGATATCGCCGGGATTGTACGTGGTCGTCGTACCAAGCGATATGCTGCTTCGGGTGTTTCCTGGCACAAATTGAAACTTACCTATAGAATCACTCGCTTTTCCGAGAGTGGCTTCCACCCCACAACAACAATGACGGAAGTGGACAAAGCGTTTCAACTTTGGTCAACTTACACTAACCTAGAGTTTGTTAGAGTTAATAGCACTGAGGACGTGGATATAGATTTAAGGTTTGCGAGATTGATGCACGGTAATCTACAGTATAAATCAATCTAAGTTTGTAGTCAATTTTGACCGCTGCTGCTGCGCTAAGATAAATGCTTAATTATCCTGTTGAAATTTATTTTTAGGAGACGTCGAGCCTTTTGATGGAAGAGGCATCACATTAGCTCATGTATGTATTCCTAAAGTTAAAAAATAATGCACATAATGACCAGATAATAATGGCTCTGTTAATGTTCACACATCATAGGCTTTCCCTCCCGGTGTAGGACTCGGTGGAGATATTCAGTAATCCATGCAAAATAAAGATTTTAACATTTTATTTATGATTGGTGCTCTGATGCTGATCGATTAAATAATAATAAAAAAACATTATACATTTATAAAAGCTTTGACGATGACGAAGATTGGACATCACAGGCCTACTCCGGCACAAACTTTTTCCATGTTATGGTTCACGAGTTGGGGCATGCTTTGGGTTTGCTACACTCATTATTTACGCATGATTAACAATTCAAGTTTTAATACAAACAGCTAATAATATGTACCAAGTACCAATGATTGGATTGAGCGTATTAGATACGGTTAAATATTAAAGATATTTTCCTGTTTTTAAGGATTGAGGCACAGTGACGTTGAAGAAGCTGTAATGTATGCGTTTGCACGACAGTTCAATCCTAATTTTCACCTTCATGACGATGACATTGAAGGGATTCAGGTAGGTTTGTTAACCCTTTCATCCCTTTCTTTCAGATGACCATGTTACCAGTTTGAGTTATTCACGTCTGTGTTATCGTAATTAATGAACAGTCAATTTATGGAGAAAAGGGCAAAATCCCCATGCGAGCTTCAACTCAGTATCCGATAATAATAAACGGAACCCTTCCGGAAGAAACAACAACCGCCCGTCCTAGACCAACTAAACCAGAGGATTCTTCCAAACCTAACCTGTGTGAAGATCCCCAAATTGACGCAATTACAACACTGAAAGACGGGAGAGTTTATGCTTTCAGAGGTATATACGTACATTACACAACTACAACCATTTCAAATTTGTTTTCGTTTGAGCTTGTCTAGGTCGTACAAAATGTTATGCAAAGTAATTACTGTAAAAAAATTCGAAGGTGCATACGCATTTCGGCTGGATCCAAATGGCAAAGGAATCATGCATAGATACACAGAAAGAATTCCTTACGTGTTTTATGGTGCGCCTGGTCATTTGGACGCGGTCGCAACATACAGAGGCAAAACGTACTTTTTCAAGGTAATTCTCTTTTTTTTCGACTATTTAAAGTTCAACAACAACAAACGAACCATTGTACGATTGTTTTGCATGATTTATGATGTGTGCTGGTCATGCCTTCCAATTTGCAACACAAACATAGGGCGATCAATACTGGAGATTTGAAAACAGGAAAATTGATGGCGAGTTTCCTCGTAGAATAGAAGATGATTTCCCTGGAATTTCTAGTAATTTAGATGCAGGTACGCGTGCACGTAAAACAAACATGTTCCTAGTTTGAGAACATTAAAAAAGATTACTTGCTGGTTTAATTTTTACTAGTTTTTGCTTCTTTGTGGTCTCCATATTATGCATTCTCTTTTGTTCTCTAACCTAACAATATTTTATATTTTTACAGCATTTGCCTGGTCAGGAGATGACAGTTTGTACTTCTTCAAGGGTAAGAGTAAAGAAACCCAGCCACACACAAGTCCCACTTTCTCGCGTATAAGAGACAAGTTTTAAATACACAGGTGACCAGTACTGGGGCTACAATCCAGACGACTACCCCTCTGTAGCATCTAATTATCCACTACCTATATCCCAGTGGTATGGGTTGCCATCAAAGGAAATTGATGGCGCCTTTAAATCCTCAGACGGTCCAACTTACTTTTTTAAGGGGGATGATTATTGGTTGTTCGACGATGAAAATTTTCAGGTGAACATAATATACAGATTGAATTTTTTACGACAGGCGAAACACTTTTAATAGCACAAGTTACAACGTAGGACATGTACCTACCAGGCATTGGGGCATTGTGAGAAAGTAAATTAATTTGTTGCAATTGCAAATTTCAATGCTTATTATTCATCATTACAACAGGTCGCAGAGGCAGACCCACCTTATCCCAAATCCGCCCGTGTAATGTGGTTTGGTTGCACCTCCTACAAACCGAGTGGAGGAGAGCTTCGACATGGCTGGATCCTGCGAACAATAAAGAAAATAAAATCTGATATTAAAGGCCACTTCGACTACAAAATACAATTCATTCGAAACTTGTTTTCGGCGTAGACAGTATCAAGTACCTAAATGAACACACCATAATTTTTTAATAACTACTTTGTCAAGATAACTTTTTCTCGTATCAAACTTGTTATTAAATATTTTATTAATTAATGGTTATGCTATAAAAGTAGTCTAAATTTAACCGACAAATGCTGGTACCATAAACAAACAGACGTCCAAGTATTCAATTATCTCTAGCTGTTTGTGCATATCCTTATCATTATCCTCATACTCTAGCATTCCGTTAAGATAATGTTGTGATATCTTCCATGAACGTTTTGTAACGAGATGAAATATAAACCGTAATAATGCGAACATCAAATCCAGGCGATTTTTTAAATGGACAGATTATTATAGTTCTTCAGCCTATTTTTTATATCAAATGAGACAAACAAATTAAATTGTTTCCTCATAATAACTGCTACAAACAATAATTGATGGAACGTATAAGTACACCTATAATAAGTCAGTAAATAATGGCCATTATTCATGAATTTCAATTGACAGTTCTAGCCCCATATCCTTGACTCGATCTAACTCAACAACGCATGGTACACCGCGCAGCATTACATACACATTTATCATGCTCACCATTCAATAATTGTTTGTGTGGAAGAACACCTTTTTGAGACGGCATCATCATGAATGTACGTTGCTGTTCGTCAATAAGGCACGCGGCCGGTTGTAGCAGTCTTTGTTGTCTTTCAACCAGTAACCAGACCAATCCAATATAATTTGACTGAAAAGTTTTGCAGTAATAAATTTTCCAAAGACATCTTATACAACGCATTTTGTTTGATTGTGAAGATGCAAAATAAGTTCCTTTTTGACATTGACTAAAGTGAACTGCGTATCAGCCCACCATGTGCATGATACCTATGTACTTTTCGCTAAAAAGGGGATTCTTTGACGCTGCCGACTATGCCGGGCGGGTTCGTGTTTATGCAAACTTTTAAGAATTTCCTCATTGTGGCAACAGCAGCAGTCGAGAAATCGGCAATCTTGTTACTATACTTTGTTCTAAAAAATACTTCACGGTCATAAATATCATTTATGAGTTACGAACACGACAATAATAATGTAATTCATGTAGTAACTACTGTCCACCGCGTAATGCGTACCCTAGCTCGGACGAATTAGCTGTGATGTAGCTTCTTGTAGTCGTAAATGTCACTTTTACGAGGATGATTTGTACAAGAAACTAAGTTGTAGATTTGGTGGCAAAATTTTTCCAGCAATTATTATCTTTTTGAATTTTAACATTTCCCGACACACCGTGATAGGCTTGTCCAATTTTTGCACTTGCTTGTTGTACTCATGTAGATTCAACCGGTTTGCACAAGATGATATCCTTTAGCTTTCGCAGTAGAAACGTTGGACAAGTCAAATGGTACAGAAAAATACCAAATTAACACTGGTTTTTATAAAAAAAAAGTTTAATGACACATTAAGAAACGCAAGCTTAATTTTAACAAGCATAAAGGTGATAAGTGACAACCTCTCACCCCTGTCAATATCCTCCAGCTTTAGATTTGCGAATACTTCGTAATGCCTTTGATAAAAATTACGTCATTAATCGTGGCATTAAAATTAAATTTATGTCATTTGTGATAAAATATCATTGATTTTATTGGTGTCCAGTCCCATTGTGAGGAAATAATAATAATTGTTATTCCGACAATTTCGTGCTTTATCGAAGTTCAACACTGGACAAATCTCAGTGTGCCCCAACTTTTCTCCGTTAACGTTTATCTTTACAACACGAGCACACTGTGTGCTTTACATGTTATTATGCTATTGCCTTTGGCGTCAATCTTTTTTTCAACACACTTCTACTGAAAATGAAAAGTAAATTGGGTTGTTGTTAACTGCTTTAAACTTTGATTGATTAGCTGTTTCACTGTTTATCGTTAACAGAACACAGGAAATGCGTTAGGGGGTTGAAAGTTTGCAGACTCAAAGACAATTCATCTTAACTCTAAACAGATTTATTGAATGGAAACAAATCACAAGTGTTTTCCTCCGTCGCCCTTGCATTAACGTAATGCACATAATATATGTATTACAACTGGGATCCTCAATTTGCTAATTTTAGGACATCTGAAATTGCAAGAATTTCCTTGTAGTATTTAATATTTATAAGGACTACGGATAAAACTGCTGACTAATAAGAAACATGGTTACACATATGACATGATTGAATGTAAGACGTAAGAGCTAATATGTTGTACGTATTTCGACCTGGTAGAGAGAACTAAATCTCAATGTTCTTTCCAAGTGGGGTGACATTTGAGACCAGCGTCATTCATTCGAAATTTACACTAACAAGTAATGCTACTGAACAGCTTATCTCAGATTCAGTCGATGCGCATATTTTCTAATAGATTTTGGTACGCTAAATTCAATGGTGTGGATG
>JAHZNE010007696.1:0-38134 GCA_027744055.1 Callyntrura sp. NNG-2020 | reverse complement strand
CCATGAGGCGTTCTATAAAAGTGGTGGAAAAAGTACGTAAATAATATTGCTCGATTGCAATCCAAATATTAAATGGCAAATGCACTTGAGGAATAAAGGGAAATTAAAAGTATTAACGTACTATGCTCTTGTTCCAATCCATACAGTTTTAATTTGTTGGCTTCATGTTGAGCTTTCTTCTTCAGTCGGCATGCCCTGTGGAAAAATACAAGTAGTGACAATGACTGACACGTGAATTTACATAATTAAAACAATTTATTCTAGGATGGACTCGACTTGCCTTTCGGGCTTTACCACTTTAAGTATACAATTAGTAGTGGGTAAGTTTGCCATTCAAAATTTAACTACTATTCAGGAGGGAGTTAATTAAATCATCGTAAATACCTATGTGCATACCTATGCTTGATTCCTTGAATATGACACAATGGGCTGAATACAGGATCTGTTGGTTTTTGAAGTACGTGGGGATCTTCCTGTGTAGGAGCCAATATTAGACGCTGTCCTTTGGGTCCTTTTGCTTGAACATTGTACTGCCAGAAGAAGCGCTCTCTTCTTGTTCCGCTTGTACTACCGGCGTTGCTCTCGGTGTCACTCACTTCAGAATCTGTAAAGAAATAATGTGTTACATGTTAAGTTGGCGAGCTAATTGCTGTGGCGTTCTAAACTTTTCTAAAGATAAAATGTGCGTTAACGAACCTTCGTCGCTGGAATCCCTATCACTGACATCGTCAGAATCAAACCCTTCATCCATTGATAGAGACAATCTTCCCGCAGGACTAAGTACATCTGGATTGAAATAAAAATTGAAACGAACATGAAACTCGCGAAACAAAAGTTGGCAAATTTAAATTTCTGTGGCCCGTTGAGTATATAAATTTACCTTCAGCTAATGAACCAGTCGACAACAAATGTGGCCTTGGATCCCTTCTCGCCCAAACAGACTCACGGCGTTGCTGCCAAGTTTCCCAGGCATTTCCTGCTCCTGTTGGGGCTGATGATGACAGTCTCGGTGTGAGCGCCCCTGGTGACGGCGTCAGCATTGAGCGTGGAAGTGACTGTCCCAGAGGACTAGCTGCATCAGGTGACTCGAGTGAATTTTGCAGTTCCCTTCGAAGCAGTAGTTCCCGGAGCCCGGCAGAACTACTTCGAGAGGTGACACTGGAAGTGGGTGGATTTGTCAGGATGGCGCTAGTAGTGGCGGCCACGTCTGACGAGGAGCTCAGCGGGGTTTGCAGAACTGTCTGCTCTATTAATGACTGACTGCTGACAGGAACACTGGTTGCTGGCACTGCCAGTTTACTTACCATTGGGGGAAAGGAGGAAGATGGTGCCACCATCAGATCCAACTCCG
The DNA here is from genome assembly GCA_027744055.1 of Callyntrura sp. NNG-2020. Lineage (NCBI taxonomy): Eukaryota > Metazoa > Arthropoda > Collembola > Entomobryomorpha > Paronellidae > Callyntrura > Callyntrura sp. NNG-2020. The sequence goes on along the minus strand of JAHZNE010007696.1, from coordinate 36,783 downwards.
AGTCGTTTGTAAGCATGTTGAGAAGAGGAGGGGCCGTCTGTGGAGACGGGGTAGCTTCTGACACGGTATTGAAGCTAGTGTCCGCTGGCCAATACAAGTCGTCAAAATTGAGGCCATCCAAAAGAGTATCTGCGTCAGAGGCGTTTAATTCTGCCAAAGTAGGTCCAAGGAATTCCGTCTTCTCCACTTTGAAAATATCATCCTCATCAACCGCCATGGTCAATTTGCCCAACATTGCGTTATCCCCATGTAGTGAGTCGGACTCCTGATTCAAGGCCATTCCCGTTACCATCTCCAAAGGAGAATCTACATTTGTATCAATACATGCCCCTCCTCCGTTCCAAGTGCCACCGGAAGAGAACGCACCCTGTGACAACATGGCGGTAGGATTAACGATCCAGGTTTCTTGCGCAGATCGCCGCGGTATCGGCATCCCTTGCGGGCTGGAGGGACCCATGGACATTGGACTAAGGGCTACAGGACTATTTATCATGCCTGGACTGGCAGGACTATTTTGTCCGCTTTCCGACTTCAAAAGTCGTTGGTTGATATGAACTTGAAGTAATTGCGACATCTTGTTTTCCTCTTTTACGACGATGGATTTTTTCCTTACAGAAAAATCGAAGATACCCTCTCCCTTTCCGTGGTTACACCTTCATATCTCAGGAAACGCAGTACTTACGTCAACTAACCTGAAAAATACAAATAAAAACGTTTATCAATTTATTCCCTTCTCTCCGAACTGTTGTAATAACCATTTCCCCAAATTGACAACTAGGTATTATTCATTTCACTACAACTACCTACTCTAATGTCTTTTCATTTCCCTTCATATATGTAATCACTGCCATTCTAATTAAACGCGATTAAATGGCCTGGCATCTGCAACATGCTCGTATGTAGATGAAAACACGCGCTTCCCGGTAAGCAATCATGCTATCTTGCCAGTTGCCATTGCCAATGACTTCGCAGAATCGCTGTCATTTTTATCACGAGAAAATTGAAAGTAAGTGACACTAAACATTTCGTTATGCAGCAGTAGTAGTGCGGCATTGCAGTTGGCAATTTACATTGCAGGTTTTGTTTGCTTCCCCAGATGTGATAAATACCGTAGACTTTTATCATTTCATTCGATCTGCTGCTGCTGCTGCTGCTGCAGAGATGGTTGCATTCATAAAATATTCAAAGCTTCTCCAAATCTGTTTATATTATGATGACTTTGGCATTCTTACTGCGTAGGTATTAAGCAATGTGGCAGACCCACCCAAGGAGAAAGGAAGCCAACATAATGTATAAGGTTACAGGGCATGACACACATGCATATAATATGAATTGTAAATCATCCAAGTAATCCTCAACAATCTCATAATAAGTAGCTGGGAAAAGCCAATTGGAAGCGAGAGTGAGAGGTTAGTGAGTGCAACAACAACAAGAGAAGTTTTTGCAGCGTCCAATGACATTGCACTGATTCGTTTAATCTTTTGATTGTGGTGGTTGACTAGCAGCATTTCTACAATCAGCGTTTTTTCCCATGTAATTTTCAGCTAGTCTCTAAGCGCCAGAGTCTGCACTAGTCTCTCTGTAGTGCTAATGCACCGAAGAATTGATTGTTGAATACGTTTTCAGCGTGGCTAAGCCAATAAATAATAGGAGATGGAGCATTGGTGGCAGTGTTGGTGGTGCCACGATGACAAATGGTAACACCCAGAATAAACAATAAATCTAAATGCAAATTCTGCTCAGCTATCATCCATGATCTCTCGTGAGCTGTGCACCTTGTGCAATTGTGCAAAATATGGGGAATATCATCTCGGCTCCGTGTAGCAATTTCACTTTTTTTGTGAGTTAAATCTCATTGTCGACTGCATTTATTGAGAAACTAGCCTTTGGCGAAAAAAAACTGGGCTGTTGCAATGGCAAATACAAAAATGCACTTCACAAAAAATATTTTACGTGCTTTTGAACACTTCAACTAGTCATTTTCGGTACACTGCTCCTCTGTCCGTACCTACGTAAGAATGTCATCATGTGTATGTTCGTGCATAAAGCGATAGATTTTAAAATCTGAAATGTGGATATAGTGTAAACATTGAAAAGGCAATCGGTACCTACAACACCTACTTAAAAGGCAAATGGGCAACAAACGGATCATGTATCAACATTTTTACTGGCATTCTTTCAACAAAATTAGAGATGTACCTGTTAGAAACAGCATGTTTCATGTGATGTGTGCTGCACAAGACATAAAAAGTGTGTTGGGTAATTGCGACGACGGTCTCAACTTTGAAACCAGAACTGTTTAGCATTTAGCATACTAATCGTGCATTTTTATCCAGTCACGGTGAAAAATTCCTACAACATTTTCCCCAAAAAAAGCGGTGATGATTCTGTTGATGTATTCTAGATAAGGTAAATGATGCTTGAATATTTTGTTTCGATGCAGTTTTCTTCTCGGTAGTTAATGCACTGCTGCAATGCAATGAGTACATGAGAAACAGCTGCACCACAACAGCTAATTTTGTATACCGTTTAAACTGACGGGTGCTTTGGTCTCTGTAGTGGCGGTGGTGGTGCATGGTGGTGGTAGTGGTTCCATGATCCTATTATTCGTGATAATGATGATGACCTTAGCAAAGTCAAAGTCGACCGCAGATATACTTGAAATTCTGCTTTTTGCCCTTTTGCAGTTCGTTGAGCGGAGTGAGTGCATGGGCATATTTTCAGTGGACTGTTAATTGGAGTTGTATTAGGAATAAACAAATTATGCTCAAAGAAAAACAGCGAGGATGAGTGATAGTGGTTTCTGCTTTCTCTTCCGTGTTTATCACATAGTACGTCATGCTACCACGTCATTTTGAACGGGCGGATGTGCTACTTCGTTGAATGCTGCCAGTGACAATGAAATGAAGTGGGTGCTAAAATTAAGTTAAACCTGCCCTAAAATAAAAGACAGCCAACAGCCAAGTTTCTCGAAATAAAATGCCGTAAGGTTGTACAGAGGAAACGAATGTAGTAATACAAAACTACATTCTTGCCATTTTCCTTCCATACATACTGCGTAGGTATCCCAACTACACAGGCTGCAACTTAATGTGAAAGAAAAAAATAAACAATTGAAACGAAAAAGGAATATTGAAGTCGTTAATTTTTTGTGCGTGCATGTATAAAATGGCAAGTGGCTAGTTTCTCCTCACACGTACTTTTATTCTTGGAATCTCCCAAGTAAAAACAACAACAACAAAATGATACCAGCTACGAACTATTTTTACGTCGGTCATTTCTCCAAATAGCTTGTACGCCATATGGAGATTACAGACGTTTTAGTAATTGCAACAAATATAGCAGCATAAGATAGCCTGTACCTTTTTCGTATAAAACTTACGTCAGAATTATATATCCCTGTTTTTATACAACAAGTACTTGTAAAGTGATTCCATTCCTGTCTTATCATTCATTAGTAATAATAACGAAATGATTTAAGCAAAACGAAAAAAGTTTAGTGTCGACACATTCAAACAAATAAATTGGAAGCGTTGAAGCGTATCTGTTTATGCTGAGATTTTATGCTCATGTCGGATGGACAGACAGATGGACAGAAAAACATTTTCGTTAAGTTGTTTTCACTGCTTGTAAACATCAACATTTGAATAGTATGCAGTAGTGGGCATGTAGTAAGCAGAGGAGTATCTTTGGCAGAGGAATATACAAGTGCTGCTGCAGCGTCGTCAGGCCATACAAAAATTGTATTGTTTTCGTTTTTGTCATAACTAATTTTCAGAACAAGTAAACAAGCCACTCAGCGCCGCGAGGCCTCTGACTTCTTTCGAACTACCTAGTTGCGTGTGCGTTGTTGCTCCTCGTCGTACAATAACAACAACAACAACATTAAAAACCCGACCCAAAATCTCTTGCTAAAAAAAGCAGGCATCATCATCAACTACATCACGCCACCTTTCATTTGACTCTCTCTCTCTCTCACACACTCTAACACAAACGGGTATTATCGTTACATCATATTTTCTTCACAGAGCATACCCAGTTCCAATGCCAACGCAACGCCAATTTCTAACATTGTCGGCATTGCCTGGTTTACCCGTACCCGAGTATGATTCCATTTTATGATGTTCATTCAGCACTTGAGCAGGCGAGATTCAAGTAAAATGCCTACCTACGGTTTGCTTCTGAGACTCGCTATTATCGGACGTAACACTGCTCCTCCTGCTGCTGACGTCGTTGTCGGTTCTCTACGTTTAAAACACTCCACAATAACAACAGCAAAAAACGCCACGCTTATCCAAGGATTCATTCTCATGAAAATGATGAGCATCATCATTGTGAAAATTTCATGAAAGGAAACTCACAATTGAATTTCACCCTCTTTTTTCCATCATCCTCCTTACAATACAACTGAGTATGAGTAAAATTGCGAGAAGTGTGCATGTATCATTATTATCTTCATCAGAAGAGCCGTATTAAAACAAGCTATAAGCGTTGTGCTGCTGCTGCTGATGATGATAGCAGCGTTGTTTTGTTTTCATTTTTTCAATGGCAGGGCCAACAGTTGCTCAACTACCTCGGCAGCCAGCAGGAGCCATGTCAGTAAAAGAGACAGATAACATATGTATATATATGCATACTTATTCGCATTCTTTTTATACTTCGGTCTGCCTTTCAACGGGTTGTTATGAAGCTCCATATTTAAGGTACCTACGTAAATATGCGACTACCTAGATAATTTAATTCTTTCTTCGTCGTCGTCATACTCCCATATCATCGCCATCACCATAATCATCAACAACAACTTTTTGCAAAACATCCGTCTTCGTCATCCTCTTTCTTCCCCTCATCCCAACTTGGTATACACTCTATATAACAAGTTAACGTCGAAACTTGCAGAAATACAGACGGATGGATGGATGCATATATAAAAAAGTGATAACTAGTACGTGGTCAGGATGATGTGATGATCCTGGTACCATGTGGTAGATATGCCAAAAACAAAGCAAGAATGCAGTAATGTAGATCCGCCAGATCGTAGTAGATAGATATTTTAAAATGTGACATAAAAGCAAGTTTTCCGGTACAGTTAATATAAGCGCACGTAATAGAGCTTGATATCGCGTACTTTGTACGGCGTTGCACCACCACCTTGTCTTCATATTTGAAAAGGTCTTCAAATATACAAAACAAGAAATGTATATATATATATATATACATATATATATATATATATGTTTGAGTGACAATCGTAATGTAATTACATATATCCACACCAGAACCAACATTACAAGAAAATGTAACACGCAACGCCAGTGAAAGAAACATTTGTGCTTCGCACACATTTTTCTTTCGTACACAAAGTTAAGTACACCCGCGCGCGTGTGTTTGTACAGGGATGACGAAGATTCATGGACAAAAGAAAAGTAAAACAGTCTTTATCTGCGGTATTTTTAGTCTAATTGGTATAGCCAATTTGGTAAAGCAGTAGTAGTAGTAGGCCGTGAGAATGTCATTCATTATTGTGTGAAGGATGATACTAAATTACATTTTGTGTGCACTTTATCAACAAACGTACATGTTATTTACGGTAAGTGGCAAGTTACGACGACATAGATACAATGCTCACATGTTGGTCTCTCGGTATGAATGTATGTATGTGGTTGGTATGTGGAAGATAACAAGACGACATCGGTTCTTTTTATTCATCTCCAATATACAATTGATGATAATGGCAGCTTTCATTTTATTGCTACATTCTATTATACTCCATCATAATAATAATAAATAAATAATAATTTCATATATTTAACATTTGGTAATTTAGTGCATTATTCAGGGTAGTTTTACTAGATATCGTTGAAGCCCGTTTCCCTTCTTTTACTGTCTCTATAATAGTTCTCCCTTTCTTTGTGGTCTGGATATATAATACTGAGGAGCATACAAAAGTTGATGGAGATGTAATTTTGGAATCAGGATGAAAATCGATTATCAAAATTGGTATTATACATTGTGCTATGAACATCTGCATTTGTTGAGGGCACTGTTTATTGTGTACTGCCAGCAGCATCCACTATGATCTAGTTAATTGGATTGACATAGAAAAGTAACTCACATATGAACAAATGCTTATTATAGGCATATTATCGCCTCTCACAAGACTCGTACTATTTATATATTTAATTTATGTGCAGCCCTCCAATTAAATGCTATTGATCACCTTTATTACCATTGCACCAACAAGTAAAAATACAACACAGCAAATCACGAGTCTCTCCACACCCAAAAGAGCGGATGACACAGTTGATTATTTCTTGTTGTCTCTCTGTTTTGCTTTCAACACTAGAGAGACCAATCCCCTCCTTTGATGAGATGGGGCTGCTGCTGCTACCTACCATACAACTATCAGTAGACAATGATTTGGTTGGGCATTTTTTGTATCAGAATGAATATTTGAATATTTGGTGTACATTTTCACTAACTTTAGTGATTCTCTGTGAGGTTGTTACGCGAGAATTGGATGCCCCTTTTGTTGATACATTTATATTTATAGACGAAAGAAAAAACCGTGATTAATGATAAGGACAAAAAGACCAATAGACGACAGACCAAGACAGTGACCAAGAGGTGGGCTTTACGAAGAAAAATGATGTGATGTGATTACTTTGGTTAGCTTTGCTGGTGGACGAGTGGAGTAACTTCACTGCCGCAGTATGATTTTCCTATTAAATGTTGAAGCTCCTAATTAACTTAAATTAACAGTCGATTGCGGAAAACCCTGTAGTGGTCGGAGTCTTCACGATAAAGTGAGTTTAAGGATATCAAAGCTGAAAGAAATGCAATATTTAGCTTGGACTTTGGACCGTACTATACCGTGTACCGTATGGGTTGCTCCAATCAGGGTGAAACTCGCTAATATGTAAGGCCCATATCGTATAGTTAGGTGCCCTTGTACTGAATTAAGATTGCAATCTTTTTCATTGCTTTTTCACTAAGATAATACCTTCCATGCAATTTGCTACATACCATTTTTATTATTTAGTTTAAAAAGAATGTCCAATGTCAAATTCTTTTGTATCAGAAAACCAATCAGATCAAATAATGCCCGTAACTTAACTGTGCAATCTAATAATTATTCTCTCTGGTTGTCTGGTTATCAGTTTGTTGTTCCTGTTGTCCCATAAACATTCTTATTATAGCGCTTCTTTCCTTGCAAGTAGCACTATTTATGTTCTACGAACCAGCACCATCGATCGATAAATTTTACACGCATTTCGTTGTTCCGAATAAATTAGCTGTTGTGTGTAGGTATTTTGATTGTAGACACGTAAAAATAACAATGAATTGTTTAACCCCAACTGAGAGTAAAAACAAACCTTGCCGTCGTGTGCACATCAAATAATGCTGGTAGCTGGTCAAACCACAACATGATCTTTTTGAAATCCAAGTTTTTTTAGTATAATATGTCTGGACAAACTTTAATGCTTTTGCTCCTCATTCTTCATTTTTTTGTATTTTACCTGCTTTGTTGCTTCTCTCCTTCGTCTCTACAATAATAATGTATACCCTGATAACATCTTTAGTCAGAAAAATACGTTCGTAGTCAGAGTAGCCCCAGTCATAATTATAATATATGGCCAGAACATTGTGTTATACAAACTACCTCAAGTACAAACTACAAACTAGACATGCTTTTAACTTGGCCGCTTGATTCTAATCTCTCTCTCCTCTCTTTTCTAGCAAATAACAAAATAGGTAACAAAAATGCACAGATAGGTAGGTAGGTAGTGTAGGGGTAGGTAGACTGGTCTACTGTAACAAGTTTGCACGGCGTGGGTCATACAGTAAAATAGTAATACGCCACGCAAAAAAACAATAACGTTTGGCAGAATAGGTAACCTTGAGACTTGAGAACAGCTCTTCGTACGGAAACGACGTAAACAAAAAGGGAGAGAGAGAGACAACTCAGAACCATCATCGTCATCGTCACATCAATATTATTATTATCAGCAGTCAGTTTTTACAACGAAATACAATCTTGCACACCACACACATACCTACTCTCTAGAGAGGTAGGTAATGTATGGGGACATGTTACAAAGTTGCAACAATAAAAAAGCGTAAGCGTCTCAAGTATCTCCCTTATCATCATGTCGCTGCGCTACTGACCATGAGACAAGAGAAGAGAGAAACAAACTGGCAATTCAAACTTCACACATACATTTAACAGATAATGTGGCGATTACACATGGTAGGTATTATTGGGTTTGCAAAATATCATAATCATCATGGCGAATGACATGTGAGTGAGAGTGAGTGTTTGCAAAAAAAATTGTAGACGCTTTTTGCAAAAAAAACACTGGCCAAGTATCAATATGTGTATATCACTGTACATGTTCTCCGTCAAGTGTCTTGTATTTTTGTGTTGTCTGGAAAATACAAGCAGGAATATTTGAGCCAAACTTTTGTTACATTTATGCTTTTGGAAACTCCCCCCTTTATGGACCTTTTGTTAACAGCCCATTTAATAGAAGCAAGTAGCCAGGTAGAAAACGACGTCATAGAGAAGCGAGAGAGAGAGATGACGATGGTGGACCGGACCATAATCAACACTTTAGAGTGGTCAGAAGTAGCAAAGATCTGCAAAGCAATGAACCGTCCATCTCGTTTAATTGAATACGACGAACGTGTTGTATTATACGAACTAATGCACTATGCAAAGCGCTTTTTTGTGGTGCTTTTTTAACTGATTTTAAAGTTAACCATAGCCTCGCGAATAGAATAGCTTTACGCGCGCGTAAATTGCTGTTGTTACGAATTTGGCAAGAATAACAATAAAGAATGAGAATGACTAGACGTTTTTTCCTGTATATAAATTAGAATTTCTTGACTGCACACACAGACAAAAAATTGGTGTGCGCCGTCAGTCTACTGGATTATTTATAACACAACAATAAATAACCTTAGTAGCTCACCTACCCAAAACATTGCATAACAACAACAACAAATGAATAACAATAAGAAGTCATTGAAAAAAATACATCGACAAAAGGGGTGATGTTTCCAAAGAAAAAACTGCACTGACCAACCTCAGCAAGGCACAACATGATTGTAGTTGTCGTGTGCGCGTGCTTTTTTTTATTTATATATTTTTCAGGACGATCATGAAACGCTACTTATGGAGGTAGGAAGGTGGTGAGGATGATGAAAGAAAACAACATTATTACCAGTCTTCTTCTCGTTTAGAGTTGAGCGAACATGAGAACCACTGGAGGAAAAATAACAGGCCAACTGGATTATATAAGTGTGAGATTACTCATATCTATCCTTCTATGTAGTTTATAGATAATTGTACACAGCATGGAATAGAATTCCAGAAAATGTATGCATGGACAGGACTGCCATTCTATTTCAGCCGTGTGTCTTTTAGGAGGGAAAAAGCAGTTGGAACATTAAATAATTTATCGCAAAAAAATTAGATATTCCATGCAACTCTCTATCTCTCTCTCTCTCTCTTTGTATTACAGTCAAATTGTGCAAAACAAAATTACAAAATACAACTAGCGCCACTTCAGTAGTGACGCAAGGTAGCAGGGTAGAGTATATAGCAGGTTTTGCCAGTTCATGCAGCAGCGTTGTCAGCCTCATGTCAGTGCTTTTTGCTTACAATTTACTATTGTAATCATGGTCATCGTCGTCGTATTATTTTTATCTCTGGAAAACACAACAAGATCTAATTTTGCTCTCTGTGCCTACGTAAACACCTCCAGGCAATATATTTTTTTCAGTAGATGCCTTTTATCGTCATCCACCCTACTTATTTTATGCAAACACTTCACATCACATGCCACCTCGTATTGTTTGTCTGAGAAGTCGAGACCAATATATTATAATATTATAATAATAATAATGTGTATCAATTTTTAGCATAACCAAAATATAAACCAAACGAAAGATCCGTAATCGCTTGTAACTTTGTAATCAGTACGTATACCTATCCAGTACGGTACAGAAACAATCAATGATAGAGAAGTAATCTTAAGCGTAGTCTGCCAAAATATTAAAAAAATTAAGCAATTTGAGTGGCGTGATAGTCAAAGTTAAAAAAATAACAGCTTTATAAGCACGGTTGTAGGTACGCATGTACCTATATATTATAAAGTATTGCAAATGTAAACATTTTTTGATAGTGTGATGGACGACGATTATGTTCGTACGAGATGGGAGCGAGAAGCAAAACAAGTAGGAAAAAATAACAAAAAGTCGTGAATGGAATGTAATGCAAAAAAAGTTTATTTTATATTGAACATGACCATCCATCGTTGTCCCGACCGATGATGATGTGAAATGTGTCTCTGTGTGTTGTCTGATTTTATGCTGACACGTCAAAGTGATATCCCACGGGAAAGATTTAAGTGTGCTTACAGCTCTTGAGGGAGTTGAGCGATGGATGCATAATCACAGCAGAACATAAATTCTAGACAAACAATCCATCAGGAGATAGCAAAACATTGTGTTAGTTAAGGCAATGCATGGGCAATGCATGGGCAATGGGTAAGTAACAAATTGACATTGACGTGAAAATAGTCTACATTTTAATCGCGTTTGTGTAATTTCTGTTTTCCTCAACTCGCCAGTTGCTACCAGTAATAATAATGTGATTGTAACTTGTAAATGGTTTAATCAGGTGTCCGCACAGTATCTCGTATCTCTGCACTTTTTTGCAGATTTGCGAAATTGCAATGACCTATGATGCTTAAAAGTCAAGTACCTAGGAAAAAAACTGGACAATAACAATTTTCCTACTGTCTATTAATGCCCACGTCAAAGAGTTGACAAAAATGTGCTGGTTCATCGTTCTTTGCAATAAATTTAAATCGATATTGCATCTCATTTCAATTTAATATGCATATGATGCCCCTATTGCTTATGATGGACGCCACTCTCACATTTATTTCGAGTACCTACAGCATTTCAGCAAGTAATGATCCAATCACGTTTGTCCGTCTGTTTCGTCTCCTGATCAAAAGCGTTGACCGACTTCATTTAAATTTAGTATGCACATTCCTTTAGTATACACCACATAATGGTGAGTCATTTGGAGCAAAATCAACTAGCCTTTAATGTGACGGGGGCGGATAGCAACGCTTTAACACAATTGTACTTATCGTTAGTATGTGTCGTGCGATGGTTTATTAAAAGCGTTTTAACGAAGCTCTTACAGTACCAATAACATTCCTGCATTTAAAGCTGGTTCGTTTCAGTTACCAGCTACAACAACCACTGAAGCCTAATGTTGCGTAAATTTCGCGATGTGATGTATATAATAAACATAGGACATCCGGTTGCGTTTTTCTCCACACAACTTATGACAACAAAGTTTACAGAGACCACACAAAGCGTAAAAGAACGCACATGTACATGACAGTATACATACATGGCATCCGCATTCCGTTGCTGTGTACGCTCGCTAGTATACGTTCTCCAAATATTCAATTCACGACTTCGTCAATCAGGAATGTATTTAGTTACCACAACAGAGTCACCACCAGCATCACTCAAAACTCGACGTAACATCAAGACGAATCAAATTTTCTCTTGTTCCTCCTCAAATTACATAATTTTATCCCTGTCTCTCCACAAATATTATATTGACATTTACCCTTGTCTCACCGTAATCAATAGTATGGTGGGGTATGCAAGATTTTATTCAGTGATAAGTGATAACCTTGGCAGCAAAGTATGTATTTTTTTCTGCGAATTGCTTGCATGCCAGCCTTTCAAAATATTCGTTTCTCTAAGAGACTCATCATGCAATCTGAGTCTGTGAGTAATTTCCAGATCCAGTGTAAGAAGAACCCCCTTTTGGCCACAAACATGCAGTGCATCGTTTGTTGCGCAGAAATCGCATTTTGATTACATGTAGTACCTACCCCAGCAGACATCAATATCACTGGTCTGTCCGTCCATGTGTGTACGTAGGGATCAGTTCAAAAGAAAACATTAAGAAACGTGTACGTTTTCAAAGGTTGCTTTTGCTTTTAATTCATTTCTGCAGAAAAATGGAGTATCATTATTGAAAATGAAAGGTCATAAGATAAATCAACTCGAATACGGGGAGAAGGTACCTGAGACTGATATGATGCTGGTACCAACTGACGATTGTGGCAACCGAGCAAAATCCGCCAATTCCCCAAGCATTATCAAATCTATAAAATTATGTTTCTGTATTGACGACGAGACGTCGGACATGATAGTAATAATAATGATCTTATGATATGACCGATGAGCATGATGATGAGAGTGTTTAATGTTTATTCATGAAAACTAGAAAAGAATGTCCGCCAAGTTGCCTTGAACTGTTAGAGGTAGAAATGACCTTGTCTGTAATAAACGTTTCAAATGTTGTTGCGTGTACTGGTGCCGCCAGAGGTTGATACCCGGAGTGATTTTTACGGAAAGCTACTTGTTTGCCTGTAGTATTATTCTGACATTTCTGGTTCATACTTAACCTTGATGACATTTTTCCACGGTATTACCCTTTAAGTTATATAGATGGCAAGTACACATTTTTTTATGCTAAAAAGCTATTCAATTAATTGTATTACTAGTCATACGTAATACTAAGCAAATACATTTCCCCTGACAACCATGGGCATTTGGGAACGGAAGTGAACGGGAATATTATCGATGGATGTATTAAACCTTTATAGATTCCATTGAGCATATCGCAGATAGCAATGTTCATCAAATATATGAAATGAAACAAAGCATTGTTATTAATTATTTAAGTAATACGTAGACCATGAAGATTTGACATTTGACCTCTGGCTGTGAGTGATCACCTCGATCAGCAACATGTGGTAATAGTGTAATTAGAAAATTAAGAATATTCCATTACCATTCCCAGTACCCAAAAAGAAAAGAAAGCCGTTGCAGGCAAGGAAACAATTTTATCAACAAAATGTCACGCTTAAATAAAGCAGATAATATTATACTTTTTACACGTGTTGAGCGAATTGTGATTCATCCGAAAAGTTTTGTTGTCGAAATGTGACTGATAAAATAATGTGTATGAGCACATATATGATCATAGAATACTACTTCTACTTCTACATGAATGCAGGAGCAGCATAGTGTGTTTTTTTTGTAAATTTATACAACAGCTCTACAAAAAACGTTTAAAGTTCGTGTACCTGTTTGTCATTTCATGTATTTGCAGTAGCAATCTAAGTTTTAAAACATTTAATGCACATGTGTTGTATGTGATAAGTGATAAGATATTATGCAGGCGTACGTAGGTACTATAGAAACTGCATGTTGTACGTTGATGATGATGATGATTTGATGATCTGATCAGGGACTGATTTTCCCAATCAGTTTTGTTTACCAAACTATATCGGACATTACTTAATCGCCGCCTTCATTATCATCCTTTGTTTCATGCACAGTGATTTTATACCGGCTGCTGAATGGTTGTTAAAATTGTGTTTTCCTGCAGAACTGCAATTGGCAAGTCCAATCTCCTGAAAGGTCGACCACCGCTCTTTCCTCCATGCAATGTGGTAAAAATAGGTGCTAATATCTAAACACATAAGAAAATTGAAGCTTTCAAGCAAATCTGCTACGAAACTCCACAGTAAATCCAAAGTAAGTAAATCCACAAAGGATAAGTCGTGCGTGATTTTGTCGAATTCCAGTTCTCGTCGATACTTTTGAGAAGATTCAAAAAAATACTTTTGTTTTCACTTTTGCTTTTGTGAAAAGTTTTAAAAATGGAAATAAGAAACCTGAAGCAAGTTACATAATATGTACCTAAATTGACTTTTGCCCTAAAGCTGTTCCAGCAGAATGTCCCAAGGTCTTATTACCGAATGCCACATCAGAAACAGATAATAATATATCTTTAATTTAATATCCACATTTACCATTTTATCATTTTAGTAGAGCATCAAGTCCAGTCTAACAGTAATTAACAGACTGGCTGGGAGGGAGAACTTTGGCAGACTCACCCATGGAAAACTGTTGGCCTTTTCATCATCACGTGCTGCAATGACCTATGATGGATAATATCTCGCCGCGCTCTTCATTTGCACACACATTTCCCTTTCTCTTGTTCAACCGATATACTTCTATCAAACGTTTCAACTATCAACCCAACAAGAAGTGAAGATAATTTATTGAGATTGTATGGCGACTACGTATGATGATAATGATAGCCACGCAGTAGCGAGCAGTATAAATTCATTTTTACAGAGCATCAGTTGAAGACACGATAAAAATGACGCAACCTGAAGTAAGTTTTAGTTCATTCAGCCAGCCACTTCAGCATGTAATACTACTCCAGCATGCGGTGATGCAAAACACATCATCAATTACTATGGTTATCATTAGCGTTGTCGTCGTTGTCTGAAAGATTGAACGACCTGTAGTAAGCAAGAGTGGGTTTACGAATCCATCCGTGTAACAATCCATCCATTCCGTCAGAATAGCCACTTGTTGTTAGCATTTATGATACAGCGTAGTTGTAGTTGTTGTTGTTACTCTTATAGCCCTACCTATCAGTATTCATTATATATTATTAGTATTATTATTACAGATTTATATTTCTACACAATAACCCCTGTAGTTAATAACAATAACAACACGCGGCAACGGGATTGTTTCTTCTGCAAGCTCCCGATCACTTTGTTTCTGTCCTGTGGCCTGTGACAGAGAAGCAATGGCAGCAGTAGGCAATAGTGGTTTTTTTACATTTTAATAGACACCCTGTTTGATACGTTAGCTGATATTGTAGAAAAATAGAACCACGAACATGAAGCATGCTGTGGGAGAAAATTAATCCTGATCTTTGATCGTTTTTTTACATCGAGTTAATCAAAATAAGCGAGAGAAACGCGTCCTCGCTTGAATTTTAGCAGCTGAGAGTTAAGATCGTATAATCTGTTAAAGGTATATCGTTAATACATGTATAAGCTGACGCTGACCATAAAATGATAATGCTGGAGAGTTGAAAAATTAGCTCCATCAACTGAACTGGTTCTTTGTACTATGTACTACTTCATGATTCATGAATGGCTTCAATGTTATTTGTGCTGCCACTATTACTGCCTGTATCGATAAAAATTACGTGATCTTCACGTAATTTTACGAGGGGTAGTCAAACATACAAAACCAAACACTATGTAACATCTTTCCTCACCTGATTTTGTGATTATCTTGTTTGCACAATGTGGAAACAAGTTATTCTTAAAACACCATGAAACATAATGCAGCACATGACCAGCCCCTGCTATCGCTATCTTTTTTGTAAATATTTAAAAATTTGTTAAACTGTAATAAAAATAAAAACTATTGAGGTTAATCCAAAGTATCATTACCAATTATAAACATTTACTAACTCTACAAAACTGAAAACTGTTTGTTTATTCTATTCATGTCCCAATGGTAAAGTTCCAAAATATAGTTTTAAGGACAAACAAACTCAGAGAGTTCAGTAACATACAAAATATCACGTCATCACGTGTCAGTTGACATTCCCAATGGTAACAGTGCCAGAGATTTTTTTAAAAAACAAACTGGGATAAACGTTGTTTTTACCAATCAACGTCTGCAGCAATATAAATTCATCGTCATTTGACATTAACATGTTTATCCTTCCCAAAAGTACCTACGTTTTAGGGTGTAAGAATAGTAGTGAGCTCACACGCTGCGAACGCTGATAAAGAATCACATTCTTTTATAAGAACCGACAAATCAAATATTAAACATGAAAATGTAGGTGGCAGGTAGGTATACAGCAATACAGCTTGATATCGGCTACAAAACATCTGGCTCGTTGTTGTTCAAGGCAAAGAGAAAGTGACTGACCAAGCGAAAGCAAAATTTGTACTTTGCCGAGCAGTAAGTCAGAGGCCATGGGCTCTATTTAAAAATTTGATTTTGTCCTCGCCTCGGCTGTAAGCGTAACGGGCTCCAGCAACTATAAATATAATATGAGGCTTTGGGCTATGTCACTTTTGACCGAAATATAGTTTCAAAGTAAACATGTACTATATTATTGACAATTAAATTTGCAAATTTGTTATATGCTCTCCAATCATTTTGGTGTTATTTGATTTTAATACGAGAAAGACAAGCACCAAATAATGCGTGAAATCAATCAGGAATTTTCAATTTTAGTTTCAGACAGCAAACGTCAGCTTTGGCATTGCCACTACAAAAGGGTAGTATACTCACTTGTTTTCTTTCATTAGTATTATTATTAATTAATTAACACAAACTGCCATTATCATGAATATTGAAAAATATCGGGTAGTGCAAAATCAATAATAAAAAAGTGGTTACAAAATTACCCATACTCACCCAAGCTGTTGGGCCAAAAACCATAAAAGAAACGAAGCTATATAGGAGAAAATACGGTAGAATCAAGAAGGAGTTTCGTGCTGACGCATCCGCAATAAATATGTGCTTTACACTAACAATGTGACATTAAGTTGTAACATAGTGGCATTCCAAAAATTACCAGCATATCATGGATCATTAAAACAAAAATACTCACAAGAAATGATGTGTAGTAAAACATAATGGATTTTAAGCAGCAGCAAATCACATAAAACCGAAGTACAATGAGCAACAATTCTAAGCCTTTGGGAACACTAAAATCGTTGCTGAAATGGAACGGAAACACCTTTCATTTTCTCCTATTCCTTTCATTATCCCATAAATCTGCGTAGATAACATGTATTGAAGTGGCGAAGGAGCGACTTCGTACCACTACAAAAATAAAATATTTTACTTCAAGTCACCAATTGCTTTTCTTTACTTCCCGGGGTGTCCATACATGTTTAGCTCAGATGCACATGTAGAGTTCCATCAAATTTGATCTGTAGTCTAACAAGTGACAAACTGTGACATTTTGAAATTCCGGTTTATCCAGGAGTTCCAAAATAAGAGTCATCACAAAATGTGGATTTGTGGTAACAGAAAGGCGGACAGACAGACATTATGAAGTTAGTAAATAGTTTCGCCACTTAACCGCGATCAAATCTGTCATCTCTATGGATCTAGATCGTTGTAATAAGGTCACACAACCTGACCTTAAGTGCATAACAATAACAACAGTAGCAATGTGAAAGAAGGATGACAAAGCATTTTTATGGCCCATTCAATACAAAAAACAAGTGACTTACGCTTGACCTTTCAGTTTGCATGTTACCTTGTAATGTCGCCATCGTGCAGGTGGGCACTGCTCTTTTAGGCATAAAATACAGAGATAACAGTGGGAAATGGTGTATTGATGAAATCTCTTCTACATATTTAGAAAACTTAAAAACCCACGTAACAAAATGCATAAACACCTTTACGATTACGACATATGTGTAGGTAAAGCCATCCCACGGAAGCAGCGTGTTGCTGTTGTCATGTGATTGAATGATTGAAATGATGACTGCGGATTGATTCGTTTTGTCGATCTATTTGATTTTGATCACGGATTCTTCTCATTACACAAGATCAATAACAATTCCCGGTCTCTTTCAGAAAATCTCACATTCTTCGAAATGCTAAGCTGCGCATTGGGTTGTTGTCTCTATAAAAAAAATACGACTTTTGCATGAACCGTCCTCATCGCCAAGGAAAAGACAATAAGAAGGGCGGATAAATAAACTACGGCAGAGGATCAATTTATACAATCTACATGGCGACGACCGACGCACCATCGAACGGCAGAAGATTCTTGGCAATCAGTTTAGAAGAGCGTGTTATTTAGGCACTTTGAAAGTTTCGAAAATAAATTTGTTTTTTTCCTTAGCACTCAACTTCAACTTGATAAACAGAACGAATGGTGGCTCGCAAAAGAAGTCCTCAATGGGATGAATAAGTGAAATAATTGATGTCGACGACGATAATATGGCGGCGGCGCGGCGGAAGTGCATTGAACAAAGGTTGAAGGTTAGTGGTTAGCGTCAGTGACGATGACTGATGCCATTACCAAGTTACATTGCATTATTTAGTTAACAACATGTAACGACACACGCAAAGCAGAGAAAACGAAAGTTGGCATTTCCCTATCCTTAATCCCTACACGCGCTGACATGTTAAAATGTTATGTGGAGAATGGAAAGGATTTCCAGTAGCTTCAACTGACATGCAAATAAATGGCGATGAAGCAAACAACCAGTATCATCTCGATTACCTTTTACGTTTTCCAACATCAAAGCAAGACTGAACGGACCACTTCAACGCGCCCCGTAAAGAAAATTTCACTTAAGTGCCTAATCCAATGAGTCTCTTCAAGTCAAGAGCCCTAATCGTAGAGTGCACTAGTGTATACCAACGCCGTACTTGATAGCAGAACAAAAATAAAAAATAAGATAAAAATTATCCGATGTTTTGAATGCTCCCCTTGTAATGAGTTGCACTCTTAAAATATTTATGGCAACGGAAGTATGTGCAATCAATAACCTTTGTCCACCCTCCACCAAAAATAGCAGTTAAAATGGAGTAATAAAATGAGCTAATTTTGCGATTTCCTCACCTATTGATTATGCAAGGTGCTCTACGTCTTACACATATGCCTTCGGAACGATACCACTGCTATACATAGCGTCTGTTCAAGACGATTCTTATGTCACATGCACATAGGTATGATTTTCGTGCTTCTACTTCTCCTCCCCACACAAGCTTCCTTTCTGTTTCGCACTTTGTATTTTAAACTAACATCTCTTGACACTTGGGATACACACAGCTAGGCTAAACATAAAATAATAGTAAACAAGCGAAGCGTGCATGCAATGACAGCATGTATTTCGAAAATTACATTAGAGCCAATCCATATCAAAGTCCATAGTGCAATTTGCTACAAAGAAAGAAAACAAAGAATATCCGTTGGTTCATGCGTGAAGATGGTACGTGGAACACAATGTAAGTTGTTTACGTGCACACTTTTACGTGCATGACGTGGAGTAGTAGTGTAAGCGTGGTACAACAACAGAGCAGTTTTTACTTGTTGTACAATACCCACATAGTTTGCATCGGTCGACCGAAAAATTTTCTCGGAAATGGAAACTCGCGGTGAACATTCGGATGATTCCACATAAAACTTCGGTTCCTATTAACATCAAGGATTTTGGTGTCGTTAATTTTAAAAGCCCTTTTGTACAAAATAGGCAGCTGCATGCCATACACACACACACACTCATGCCTAAACCCGAAAAAACCGCTGCGTTCCTCCGTTCTAATCAGGAGATGAGTCTCTTAAAATCCTTCCTTTAATGCTGATGCTGCACAAGCCATAACTAGTTGGCCTGTGTATTACTCCCCTAGCGCTACTAACAAGATGGAAATAAAAATTTCTTTTTTCGTCAATGAAAATGTGATCTGTCCTGATCTCTATCTCTTTGTGTGTTTTGTACATAAGTAGGTAGTTTTGTGTGTACTGTTTAATCAACTGTCCTTTTTAAATGTCAAAGTCATGAAAATTGGATCATCCTCGTTGTGCATATATTTTTTTGCCCTTTGAGTCGTTATCGGTATGTTAGCATCTGTTATAATAACCTCCTACTAATAATAACACTAATAATATGAAAGCTAGTGAGCGATGATGTAGTTTTGTACCATGACCACCACCAGTGCAGCGATTAATGGTAATAAATACACAAACGGGAAAAGGTTACATGGATACATATTTATCTTCTGCTTGTCACAAGTCATCGTCGTCGTCATCATCAAATCATCATATTCCACCAGGCAACCTTCAATGAACTCAAACATTTAAATGCGATATACTTGTGTGTTGTGTAGAGATATTAGCAAACTAACCTGCACACATGCGAAAATATACTTATATATATTTATTTTCTCTTATGGAATGGTATGCACGATACTCATTATTACAGCTTATTTTTCCTTCTATACTGCGTGTGCGATGATGATAATGATTTTTAACATTTGATACTCTACGCCACATGGAAAAATCAATATATGAGACTAACGACCTTTGCAAAAAATATACATAGAAGTATCTGCACGTTGCTGCTCAAACAAACATGCTGGGTATAAAGCAAGTCAGGAGCCAACGACAATTCCTCAACTCCCCTCATTCGTCCCTATTTCTCCTTACTAGCGCAGCAGCGGAGTCCTCAAACACCAAAAACCTTTCCAACTAACTAACTTGCACAACAGCAACACCACCATCTAAAACACTACATAAGGTAAGGCCCGTACATATACACAAGTTGTTGTGTAAGTTTTAGCGCACATGCATATATCCCTTTCATCATCATCATCATCATCAACAACAACAACATCACAACAAAACATCCCATCATCATCCTCAATCCTCGCCACGATGCTGAAAAGCGCATGAGTAAAAGCAAGAGCTGTAGTAAACATCATTCCAGAGAAAAACAGAAAAAAAGGAGCTACCAGAAAAAGAGTAGAAATGTAAACGTACGGACATAATGAAATAGAACGTACACGTACCTTGGTTGCGAATATGACTACTATAGGAACCAGTGGTGCCACTTGAAAAAACCACATGAGCGAGTGAGCCATGAGATGCGAGTAAGTACGAATGCCATAACGTTAGTGTGTATGGAAATGATTGTGCAAAAAAATGGTAGTGATGAAGGTGCTACACTAGTAGTACAACTACAACTCTACTACTAATGGTTTTGGAGGCTCAGTGAGTAGTGCTGGTAATAAGTGAGAGAGAGAGAGAGAAGAGAGAGATGCAGTTTGTCCTCCATCAGATCAGGAGTCAAGGTCTTTGCAAAAAAAACTACACTGAGATATTAATATGCATGAACGAAAAAACGAGCGATGAGCAAGAGAGAAAAGAGTATGGAATGGGGAATATGCCCACGCTGCTGCTGCTGCTGCAGAGCTGTTTATCTGTGTAGCATTACTACTACACGACACGACATACCAGCAAAGCGACTACAACACACAGTCTCAGTAGTATTTGCAATTCTTTGCAAAAGCGGTGGTTGTTGTTGCCGTTGTAGCATTATCTATTCATTACCTCAGAGAGTTTTGAGAAAGAAAACATTTTGCAAAAATTCACAGCACAGAGCAAATAGTGAAACGTGAATCATTATTTTCATGGATTGTGTAAGGAATTTTTTTTCTTTCGTCATGCAGGACGTGACCGCCGCATACATCCAATTATATGGGAACGACACAAGAAGCACAGAGAGTTAGAGTATAAGACTGGTTCGTTTAAACTGCTAAGATTCGATTACTAAAGCAAACAGGACAGCTCATTGTTATTATTGCAGGAGGCTAACGATATGTGATGCCTCTGAGCAAGAAAAATCAGCGCGTTACGTGTACGTAGGAAGTTGTCGAGATGGGAGATTATGAGAGGTACACAGCTTTTACAAGAAACATATGGTGGAAAATGAGCACGCTGTGAAAAAATGGAAAATATATGAATTTGTTTGTAAATTCGTGCGGAGCAATTCATGGAAAATTGGCGCATGAAAAGTAAAGTTTCAGCTTTAATTTTTCTTATCATCATAATATGTACATACATATACATAGCTGATACCGTCATATAGATGCATATAGGTAGTTTAATGATTGCTGAGTGTAAACTTCTCATGTGTATAAATCATTCATTGGCCATTTCGTTTCGAAATAGAATTTTCTCTTTACTTTTTCCTCATGGCTATTTCTTCTCGTTTAAGTCCTACTTTATAGTACTCTATGTGCACATATGCGTAAGTAACAAAAATCCTTTATTGTGCCTAAATGTTTTTGACAGAAAAAGGAAAATTATGAATTGTTCGCGGTAATTTTGGCGTCATTGCATCATCATTATCTTTGCCGTCTTTATTTTTTGTGTATGAGTGAATGAATGAATCAGCGTTGGCATAACTCAACAGCAAGATCATAATAGACGTGGTAACTAATCGAGTGAAACAAGCTTTAGTAAAGTTTATATTACGTACGACCAGCAATTTGTCATTGAATAGCATCTATAATTTATTTAGCTTAACATGTTAGTCTTACAAAAGTCCTGTGAAGTCGCAGGAGATCTGCTGGCAATTGTAGATATGGTTTCCAATTCCATTGTAACATTAAAAAATTCAAAAGTGATGCCATATACAATACGATACGTTCATTTACAAACCTGTGTTGTATCTATTTACTAAACAAATTGTAATTACTCAAGTAGGTTGACATGATTGAGTTTACCCTAAAACTTAAATGGGATTGGGATTACTAGTAATGGGTATCTGTTTATAAAAAATCAATTTTAAAATTTGTTTCACACAGACTTATGAATGATAACGGCACGGCCGGACATGACTTAACAAAATTTCGTACGCAACCAAACTGCCAGGTCGTCGTAAATAAAGGTTAAATGAAAAATATCTTACTAGCGCTGTTTCTGGTGAGCGATGAACCATCACTATAGGTATGAAATTTTCCCGTATTCACAGAAGGTACATAATATGCACACGAGCTTTATCTCTTATCTATGAACGTCATCATGTCACCATCGTGAAATAAACCGATGATGTGCTATCCTTTCAACCTGTGAATCCATCAACAACACGAACTCCTTTGTTTGTATTGAAATAGCACAAGTGTGTGTACATGGACTTGTTCATGCGTATATATTTGTAATCTCTTCTGAATACCTTATTTTCATGCCACTATTGATCCATTCCTATGAATAAATTACTTACACGCGTCAAAGTGAAAAGGGAGAAGAGTCAGGATTACTTGACGTTTCCTCTATCATGAAAGCCTGAAAGCATTTTACGTATTTGATATCTCAGAATCATGTAAGCCCCATCAGCATCAGAGAAAGTTACACAAGACTAGTAGGACAGGAAACCACGTATTTTCGCACGTTATGATTATGACAGGGATTGTGATGGTGATGAAGGCAGAAGTGCTCTAAAATTACATACGTGTGGTATTAAATAAAGAGCGGACAATAACAACTTTGCAGCTTTGTATGAAGTAGAGATAAACAACTCCAGTGAAGAAGTCGAAGTGTAAGGCAGACTTCATTTTCTACTGTCACACGTCATAGCTGTTAAACACCACAAAATAAGCATCATTACGCCTCGATTGTTGGGCGATGAAGTGAACTGAAAGAGTCCCGACAGATTACGAATTGCTTTTATGGCCATCTCAAATCTCAATTTCTCCTACAAATTAAGCAAATAATGTGTGGGCAGAGCTGCTACTTCTGCCCGCAGCAGGGACCAAAATAGAAGAGATGATTACCGACCGTAGTCATTTCCAGCAGCATTTAATATCCTGTCAGTTAGAACTTTCTGGTGTTACTTTCTCCAGTTCGGTGAACAAGCACACATTACTTGCTTGTGTACAGAATATAATATTAAAATTACCACTATTGAGACCCAGTCATGGAAGGAAATGAAGTGGCAGCTTCCAAAAGCAGAAATGAAAAACAAAGATGAAATAAAAGAAAATGAGTGGGTAGAAAGGATTCAGGATGTTTCTTGTACATGAAAAGTAGCTTACAGTTACACTCTAAATGAGCCATTTCCTTCGTGGTTTCACTCCTATATCGTGGGTGGGCTGCTAAACCGAGAGAGAAGTTGGATAAAATAGTCCTCCATTAAACCCTTCAACATTACAGGATATAAGCTCGAAGTCACTGACACTGCGAATTGAACACACAAAGTGGCCAAAGTTGTTGTTGCCCAATGATAATATTCAATTCTTACTTTACTCTGCATCTGCTACAACGTGTAGCTTACTATTCGCTTTCCGAGTTTACCCTAGTTGTTGTAGTAGAGAGCAAAAAAAAGTTGTAGTAGTAACAACCAGTCTCAAGCTACCTTTACTACTGCGGCAAAGACTATGTCACTTTCCCCTCCACGTGTACGCTCCTAGTAGAGGATACGTGTTTATAAAAGTAGTTGGATCATGCAGAGAGAAGCTAAGAAAGTCACCCCACCAGCGCTGGTGTCAAGGCCATGTGAGTCACATGCTGACTTGTTTTTGTTTTGGATGGAAAAGGATGATGATCATGATGATGATCATGATGAGGCTGAGGCTGCTAGGATTGGTGGAACGAACGGAGGAGGCACATTGTAGTTGAGAATTCCGGAGAAAAACCGTGGTAAACAAAGTGCTAAATCGTGTGTTCGTTTTTATACCCTCTTATTATAGCTACTCCACTCCCGTTGTGAGTTTTCGCTATGGACGGCCATCATCAGTAGTGTAGAGAAAGGAAGGAGAGGAAAAACAATTGCAATAATTTAAGCGTTTCCTTTCGATGCTTACTTGCCCCCATGAATTACTCAGTTTTCTCTCAACTTGAGGACCATCATAGCGACATCAAAGTAAAATGTTGTAGGCTGTATGCAGTGTTTTGGTAGTGATTCTTAGTTTTGCGACATGCATTATGGATACATACTGGCAGGCAAGGAAGGACGAGTCTACAGGATAAAATATTGATGATATTCCTATTGTGTGTACATCGTCCGACTATAATATGACATGACCCAAAATCATTGCGTCTACTAACGTTACTAGGCTGTTTAGAAAGACAATAAATATCGAAATAGCACACAGTGTGTAGTTTGCAATAATGAAATCTGAGACAGGAGGGGGAATGGTAGTAAAATAAAAGAGACATTTAGAGGTAATATAATATGCTCATGTTATTGACAGTCAAGTAATGTAAATATATAACTAAGCTGAACTGTTAAAATTGTGTGGCCTCTTCTTCCACCGCTGCGAAAGGAGAGAACGTCAAAACGTCATGAAAAACGCCCACTCGAATATTTGTTTTCATTCCTAGTTGACACTTGATTATTGAATGGTGGAATGTCAAACAGCGAAAAAAATGAGATAATTTATGATTCTCAGTACAGACTTGATTTTTTTTATTTTAGGGTGTCTGGTCTTTCATACTTTCATAAGACAAATAAATTATGTTGACATTTAAAAACATAGTAAAAAAGCAACGGCACTGTACGTCATCGTATCCCTACAAAACTATCTCTACTAGTTACGTTGTAAATGTTAGCTTTGCTAGAACACACAGCTAGTTGTGTGTGAGTCAATTTTACAAAATTGCACGATTCGTTTATCATCAGCGTACACACGTTTAAAAGCAGTTGCCAACATGGCCTTTTGTGTACGGATCGGTTGGACAAGCATTGCATTTAATATTTTAATAGACACATTAACATTTTTGATAGGTATATGTGGACAATATGTATGTGCATATTTTTCCCTGCTGCTGTTTCTACAATGTGGTAAGGGAATAATGCAACGATGAATGACTGTGTATACAACTTCGGCCATACTAAAACTTCAACCAATTCAAACGGCTAAGGGAAAAACAAAGTACCCGCAGAGACTTCATTTTGGATATATATTTTAACGTTTATACACAAGTACAAATAGCATATACGTGAATAAAGTACTTCCCCAGCTTTGTACAATTTTTCTTACAAAGTAACTACCATTACCATTACGATCTGCCTGCAGGCAGTAATAATAATAAAAATTCACGTTGAATTGCGCATAAAACCTAGAAATATTATGTATTGCATTACTCTGAACTGAAAAATGCACGTATTTGAGCCATACGTGAGTGCATATATAAATATCCATAAATGCGTATTAATTCACACAGCTTCGCCGTTCATTTTTGTAGGGCTTATCTCTTTAAAAAAAACTATTAGTTGCTGAGGTTTGATTCGGTCGAGAAGCTGCACTGTACCATTACGATGGAAATGATGATAATGCTTGCGTGAATGTAGCTCGTTGTTCTTTTATTATCTTTGAAAATTGAACGCCACGTACACATATCATATAACTGGAGCATGGAGGAGGAGAATGAATGCGACAAGACACTTTGTATTTTAATGAGCATGCATAATTCATTCATGTTTGCAATAATGCACAAGGCACCAGCTTCACAAAGTAACTTTGCTTGAATTACTATATACCCTCGCCAGTTACTAACGCCGCATCATCTTCAAGTCGAACTGCTTCATATATTCGTCGTTGATATAAATGATGATGATGAAAACTGAATTCCAGCATAAAAGTTAAGCCGTCATTCAGTCACACAGAAATAGCACAGTATACAGAGACAACTCTGCTGCTGCAGTATATCGCCATTAAAATGTATGCATACCTACTACATGTATACTTTTTTTAATGCACCAAACGAAACTTTAAAAAACCTCTTCCGTACAGTCCAAGGATTGAACTGATGATGATGATGGTTATGAACAGTTGAACGCTGACTAGGCTGTATTATATCACTGTGCTTTTGTAAGCATTGCACTGTGCATTTTTATCGCGTACAGAGTCCATATTAGCACGTTTTCCACTCGCTCTATCTACTCATCGATGAGATGACGCTCGACGACGACGACGACTACTTGCTTATTTGCAGTTTTAAGCATGGTCATATGTCGTGTTCTAATCCATTGTGATGTGAAATGATGTGGATGCTACACTATCTAGCTACAAAGTCAAAGCAGCAATAGTAGTAGTAGTAGTAGTAGTAGTAGTAGTAAACAGTAAGATATAAAATAGCACATTGGTGAGCACGTGACAGATACATGGTGCATTTTCCTATCAATGGGCAATAATAATAAAATAATAATAACAAGAACCACTTCCAGCGAATGCACATAACAAGAGGCATATGTTGAAAAATAAAAACAAACAAAAACAACCTCTCTCTCTCTGTATAGAGAGGAGCTGTACATGTTGTAAAATAAATGCAAAGTTTGAACAGATGACAAAGGAATTTCCTGCATCATATGAAGATGTTGATAGTGATAACGATGTGGGTTGCCATTTGCCATCATCTTTTTTTCCACAGAAAAGAGTCAGCCATTAACGGTTTACTTTGTTGTCTGTGATAAGGGGGGAAGTTAGGTAAGATTTTTTGTCTGCATGGCGTGTGGAATTTGTTAGAGTATGACTAAGACGAACGCTATATGATATACATGTATAATGCAAAAGTACACACACAAAGAGGTCAAGAGGAAGAAAATGGTTTCATGATGAAATCAACGAAAGAGAAATTTCACTCACCTTGGCAAAGATCAGCAGCAGGTGCGCTGCACCTGACCGTTAGTGGCCACGTGCTTGTATACAAGGAGTATATGATGTTATACCACGATAAGGTTTCCAAACCACTGGAAAAAGTATGTAAATGGAATTTTGGGCTGTGGTGTCAATTGACGGTGAGATGTAAATAGTTTTCAGTTTACCCCAAGGAACAATGCACCGTTTCCTAGTTCTGAGTAGAGGTAATTGTATTTATTTTGCTTACGAGTTTGTTAAATAGTAAACATCTAAAATTTGAGAAGACGTTGTAGGATTGTCGAAGTTGATAGAATCAGGAACATGAGTAATATATGTTACATATATTTTATGGTACACTTTTTTATAAAGAAGATGTTTTGCAAGCTGCAAAGAGTCTGATGCAATTTTACACAACTTAACAAGCAGTTTTTTTTATTTGCCTGTGTGTACGCGCGACGCTCCAATTTCACAATGTCTCTGGAGTCTCCACAAAAATATGTTATGAAAACAGCTTCCCCTCTCTCACTTCAGTTTGCATACACACCAACACGTCTCTTCTTGTTTTAGTGTCCTAATTTATGAGAACTTGGTTACGTTATGAAGCTAACAGTAAATTTTTTAATGGCACAGGCACTCTCACTCTTAATGTGTTGATTACTATTGATATCAATCATCAACTGAAGTAGCTCATAATATGTCATATTTTATGACGAAATTTTTTCTCCTCCTAAAGTAGAAATTTAAAAGGAAAAACTACCAATCTTATTTATTTAATTAACTAATTTCCAATCTTATTTTTTATTTGTGATAGCATTAAATTTTGTACAGTCCTGAATTATATTTGCACTCTGTTAACAAAATTATCAGTTACAGTAATTTGATTCCCCAAGTTATCTATTAAGGTACGCCAGCTTGTATTTTCCTACAATTCTCAATGTCTCTGAGCAAACAACTACATAACAAAAAATCAATTAAATCTTAAATAATTTTTTTCCTTTCTTCTCTCTTCTTCGCTGATTCTATTTACTATACAGTTTGATTAAAGTACGAAAACACAATATCGCACAAAAACAGAAATTAAACAAACAGTTTTGGTTACCCACAACAAAGTGATCGTGATTTTTTAGACTGCTTGCCCCACATACCACGACACATTTAACCAGTTAGTCTACTTTACTTGCATAACACACTACTGCAAATTTTCCCTTTATGATTATTATCCAGGCAGAAGGTATGACACCCCTCTCACCATCACCAAGGAAATATGCCCCCTACAATTACAAAAGTCCCCCTCCAATCAATTGAACAGCAATGCTGCAATGAGTGTATCCACCGTGTTTCTTCTAATCACAAACACAATCGAAAATAAATTCTCGCGTCTTATTGTTATTATAATTTCTCGTTTATTTTTATAGCTTTCGTCTGTGTAGCACAAGCCTGATTATTTGAGGGTCTGTGTCTACACATGCGTCTGTCTCTCTGTTTGTTGGTAGTAGTAATTGTAACAATGATGATGAAATCTCGATAATATTAATAATAATAATAATATGATGATGATACTCTTTCTTCGCTGGTAAACTCACTCTCTCGCTCACACTAGTTTACTTGCGCGTGCGAAATGTGATGCTGGTGATAACTGACTGACTAAAAACTGAATGAGAGCAAGAGCACACAGTGTACATGATTGTTGGTTATACACAGAAAGAGGGAAGATGGATCAAGATGAGGATCCACACTACACAAAAAACTCAAGTATTCTCTGTCTGATGGTAGATGTTCGTACGTGTATGTTAATTTCGCTAACTTGGTATGTTCTACCAGTTCTACGTTATAATCATCCTCGACTCCCTACATAATAATAATATTATGCTTTAAAGTAGCAGCCGTAGTAATAGTGAGTAGTGAGGGTAATGATGTTAGTAATCGAGCTGTGTAGTAGTAGTATTATTGTTTATTGGGAGCAGTGTCTTTTTGTTAGGTAATATTGCTGCTATTACTTGATGAAGAATGAAAACTGAAGATCATGTAGTCTGGCGTTTTTAGTTATACCAAATAGCTGTTGCATTTAAGTATTCCTATTATCCTGCTCCACACAGAGAGACGCACACCAGCAATCGATGATGGTGAGGACAACTCTGCAGAGTTGCTTGATGCCCTCTCTCTCCCTCTTTGCTCGTCTTTTTATTTACTAACTTTACTAGGCTAATGATTATTGAGAGGATAATATTAATAATGATAACGATGAAAACCACGATACTTGATGGTGCTGGTGATGCTGATGATCAGAGAGAAACTTATCCTGCAATAATATGGTAGTTATCCTGAGTCTTGATCATACTAAAAACTCATCATCGTTCTCCTCATCAGTATGACGGCAATAGTGGCACCAACATCATCATCATCACACATACACTTATGGATGACCAGAAAGTGTTTATTTTGTATGTTAGGTATGCTCTCTTCTGTACCACAGAGGAGGAGAGAGAATATATTAATATTGTTCTCTATTTTTCGTTTTTTTTTCTGGCTCTGGCTACATTCCACTGGTTATCAAGAAAATAATCATCATCATCCCAACAGGAGCAGTAGCAATAGGAATATATACTTACTAGCGTTAACACAAAGAGTGTGTTCTCCTCAAACAAACACACAGATCAATGTTGAGTTCACATTTAATTTTTTTTTCTTTTCCTTTCCCAGATAGAAGAAAAACAGACACGACGACACGGTAGTACTACCAGCACTGAGGCATGTAAGGATGTAGGTATATATGTGTTCAGAAGCAGCGAGAAACAAAGTATTTAACAGCTCTACAATAGTCAGATAGTTTAACAGAGAGATAAAAATAAAGATACCCGTCCTATTGACGCTGTACTATTATTATTATTACAGGGTGGTATGTCTGTCTGCCTGCCGATGTACTGGTGTTTGTATAATGTTCCATATTATGTGTCTCTTAATTTAAAACGATTTTTCGTCACCATTCCTCCACCAACAGACAGACATGTAAAGTGTTATCAGAAGAAAACTATATCACTGCTGATAATGATTTTCTCGTGAAGAATCAATCGAAAAGTGTTGTCTCCGTCTGTCTCCTTCTTGGATGGCTTCTCCCTCTCTCTCGCTTATGCTCACAATCAAGTCAATTCAATTTAATCTATTCCACTTTCATCACATTATATTCATTTTTATTACACGGGCTTGCGTTTGCTTATATTATTGTACTTCTTTGTTCCGTTTTACGTCCTCCTTCTCTTGTGTAATCGAAGGGAGTAAGAAAAAGAAAATGCTTTGCCCAGGAAAGATTTTTTTGTCTTATTCTCTCTGCAGAATTCTACACACTGAGGAATGCCAGATTCCTCTGTTGTTTTGCTCGCTTGTTTACATTCGCACAACATACACCATTACTCACAAAAACAACGAAAACAATAGCGTAGTTGTAAAATTGTACTAGCAGGTCTCCGCTTGAGCTTGTGTGAGATGTGTAAAACGCGAAAGGGGAATTTTATATAATAGTTTTTTTCTCTCCCTCGCTCCCTGCACTTGAATTCCCCGTGTTAGTAATAGTTACTTATGAAGTTATAATGTAATAACAAAAGTTTATATGGAATATGTACCCATGACTGTTATTTTGAAGAAGGAAAAAAATGTGTAAAAACAGGATTCAACAATAATACGCAGTATAGACAGTCTACTAACTAAAAACGTAAGCAGTATATTCCCAAACAAAAAACAAAATAAAATCAACTCAACTAGTTGATCATCGTCGTGTGGTAGTAATAGTAGTATATAGTAATAGTGATAGCACTAGTAGTATATAGTATTAGCAACTCCACTTGTGTATCAAATTCTTGTGGAACGCGATCTCGGTCGTGGTGGGACTGAAGCAAAGTTATTTTCTGCACTGCACTTGAGCCTCAGCTAGCATTGTTGTTTTCTGCAAAAAAGTTGTTCTCCCTGGTACAACTAGTAGTATGTATGTGTAGAGTGGCATCATCAGTGGCTGCTAATATTGGTGGTGGTGGTGGTGGTATGGTGGTGGTAGGATAGTAGGGTTACACACTGGCTAGGAGAAGAGTAGCCTACGAAAGCATGTGTTTGTGATGCTATATTGATATGTTGTGGCAGTAGGGTTTTTTTGTTCATGAACTTTATGCACATCGTCGTCGTGGCTGTGGTCGTGCTGCTGCTGCTGCTACGAGGTTTTTGTTTAATAAAGCACATTGAGTAAGCATGTAATTGAAATATATATACCTATTATATTATTATCTATGCAAAATAAAGTAAGCACTTGAGGATATCTTGAAGAAATTACGAAGAGTATACAGCAGCAGCATGATCGCCAATGTGGTAGAGCGATGGAAGTATGTGATTATGAGGACTTATATGAGCTGATGGAGAGGAGTATTTTGGCTAATCAACGAGAAGCTTGCTACCGCTACTTGCTCTGCCGTCGTAGAAATATTTAAGCGCTGCTGCTACTACGAACTAACCGACTACACCATACCATTTTAGTAGAAGTAATTGGTGTTAGGCAGAAGGTGTGAAATGAAGATTTCGTACTAGTGGTCGTCCGTCCGTGACGATGATATGTGCGAGCTCTCTCACTCTCTCGTATTGGCGACTGAGTATCAAGCATGGCAGTCAGCCAAATGTGTAAGCTCCGGCCTGCCACAGAAAAGATAACTTGATAACGATCAACTTTTTGAAATTGTTTTCGCCGAACAGCATCTTGGGTCAGTGGCTCGGATTACTTTATAGATGAGTCATGTGTATATCCGGCTTCGTCCTTGGGGTAAAATAAGAAAGCTGTCACTCCTCCTTTCTGCAGATTAAGGTTATGTTAGAAGTCAGGATTCCATTTTGTTTGCAATAGCACATTGCGAGAACTGAAACTAACATAATATTTTTTTTTATCATACGAGGAAAGTATTTTACTTTCGCGCGCATTTTTCATTTCGAGTACTATTTTTTTGAGTATGTGTAAAACATTGTACTTTTATGTCCTCGATGACACTTTATTAAGTGTTTACGTTACAGTTACAAAGCTTACGCTAAAAATTTTGTATGCACTAAATATGCAGTGTGTAATGTACAAAACAATTAAACCAGTAAAGGAATTAGAAATGGAAACTGTCATCTGTGGCGTTCACATAACACCCAACTGTGCATAAAATGAACGTGATTAAGTAGAATAACTAATGATGTGCTCATTAAATTGGTCTTTCGAAGACTATCGGAAAAATGGCCATTCTTATAAGTAAATATAAAGCAATTTGATTGATCTAACGGATAGTGGTTGTAACGATTAGATAGAATTTATAAATTGAAATTTGAAACAGTGGCGTTCGGGCTTCTCTAGTACGATTCAGAGAAACAGCAAACAACAAGAAACCTCAAGAATAAGGTCCTTTTTAAACACTGTTGTTCGGGGGTGAATCATGCAATGAAGATGGGATACCTACGTATGATACTTCCAGTAAAAAGTATTTTCTCATATAAAATTAGCACTTACTATTTTCTAACAAAAGTATATACCTACCTCGCATAAAAAAGTTTTGTGAAATAGCCAAGCATGGTGATTGTTACTGAACAATCATACAACATGTTTTTTTAGTATTCTTAAACTTTCAATGCGAAGCGTCTACCCTATACCATATGTTTGCTATCGTGGTTTCAATCCTTCCCAGTGTATGTCCAACCAATATCCTCTACTCGCATTTTGTCGACAGCAAAACAACTCGACTCAGCACAAAGAACGATGGAGAAAAACTGGTAATAAATATTGGGTGTACATAATGCATTTCCATATTTTACGGACTGAGATTCTCACCAGAATTTCTCTGCTACTGAGCTGCGCATAAAAATAAGTAGTGGGGGTAATTATTGCAATTCCAATGCACTTTTATACTTATTAACTACTCACAGCGTGTATACGTTAATATTAGTAGTAAATGCTATGACGATGTTGTCTGTGCGTTTGTGTGCTTTTGTACACTATTACTCAGACTCAGAAACGACAAAACAAATTCGGTACACAGATACCGTAGATCAATGCAACATATGAGTTCCTTCAGGTACACCAGGGTACACGTCAGGGCCAATTTTGAAAATGTGCTGAATTGAGCTGAAATTTGGTTGGTACATATAGGCTCTTCATACATAACGTTTCACGACATTTGACAATGATTTAATTACCCACGAGACATTGAAGGACCATGAAAGGTCAAATTTTGTTTAGCTAAAAGCTCAGACACGGTAACTCTAGTCCGTGGGTTTTTAACAGTCGACTTATCTGTGCAAGGCGCTTTATAGTTTTAATTAACATATACCATTGTATTGAAGCGTCCGTTTGTGGCAGAAAACAATGATATAACTCCCACATGTGAACTCGAATTAACACAATTTTCGACAATCGTCAAACATTGTTATTTGGAGCTTTCAGTAACTACATCTCGGGTATTCTCACCCTTTTAGTTACTTTGATGGGTTCCATTCCGTTTCAATAGATTTTGTTACACACAACTTGTTTGGTGTTGGCGACGATAAAAATGCTCTCCTCGTGTTGTCATGTTTGTGGTGGACTCTTTCAAGCATGGACTTTTTTTTATAGCCATCAGCCATGTAGTACCACGACGATCAACATGCTCGTGGTAGTCGTGGTGGCGTTTAGAGGCTAAATGTAGTGTCTGTTTCACACATAATAGTATTGCTTACTAGCTTTTTATTTACGAGAGGTGCTGTATTGTTGAAGGTATATGTCTGCATAACAATGAGAAAAAGAGCCCTCGTATTTTTATCTATCTGGTAAATATATACGCACACATACTACAAGACGTTATATGACGACGACTTTATATAGGCAAACATTTTCCTTTTATTCTACAAAAAAGCATGCTCACTAAAATTCATTACCGTTCAGCGTGATGCTGATGTGTATGTGCCTAGAATGCGAAATGACAAAGAGACCATAATATATTCTGCAAAAAAGAGGAAAGAAAAATATGAGCGCATCCAACCCCACCGCCGCGCCGCCAGAGAGGAGGGCATACACACATACTCGTGCAGACTAGGTATTTAGGTGCAGGTATTAGTGAAGACTGATAATAACAATGAATAGTGCATAAATGCATAATCACTCATACACTTTAAAACATACATACATTTAATATGAAACATGACTAACTGCAGTATTTTTTTTATCTGCGTTTCCTTTCTAAGAAGTAATAATGCTCGTAATCACCCATAGCACTGGTTATACCTAAAAATAATTGAAATAATATATGCATAATATAAGCAATTACTTCGGCACGTACTTAACATTTAAGGAATATGCTAACACCTTAAAAGCAGAAAAAGGTGGAAATGTTGATGATATAATGTGAACGTGATCATACACCGCGATCCTGAATAAAACAAGTTAGTTGAATCTCTGCTGCATCATAGTTTTACCTTTAAAAGTGTTTATTACAAATGAAGAAATTTGGTACTAACTAACAACTAATACAACTTGATCATGATCATGTAAGTTATCATCATCCTTCTGATTTTTACTAACTTGAGCTTCTGACGACGTGTTACTGTTACTGTTTCCTATTTCTCTGCTCTCTACTGATACTGATACTGCATTGACGAGCGGTGATGATAAACATACACAAAAGAACGTTGTAAAAACTCATTGTGTGATGGTGAGGGACGCTGATGATGATGATGGTGTGTGGTGGTGGTATGATATGATATGATGGTGGCAGTGAACTGTTATGTTTATTTTACCTAATCAAAGTCAAACAGCAGTCGGAGAGAGAGAGAGAGAGCATGAACAAGTTTATATTAAAATATGCATGTTTGCATTAGAGGTATACCCCGTTCAATGAAAACGGGTAGAAAAAACAGGGGGTAACGCTTCAAGCGTTGCACTATCATTGCTTTTCGCTGCGCGCCGCGGTGATGCTGGTGTACAATACAAACTTGCAGAGGAAAATCTATGTTAACCAATAATACTGATTGGCATTATTGGGAATACTTACATAATTTATTACCTAGTAGACTATAGGTACATACGAAATTCTATGAAGTATAAAATGATCCTTTCATATGGCGTATTATGCTGGTGTACTGTTTCTATTTAGCGATTTGGCGACGAGAGGATTATATTATTATTACATTGTACACATTTATGTATACACATACAAATAAACCCATATTTCGTAAAGATCATGTCATTATTATTGAAAGTGGTTTGCACTTGCGTTTTTATTACCAGCGAAGAAGTATTATTTGCTGTTTAGTAACTGTTCATGCGATGCAATGATCCTCCTCCCCTATTTTGGTAGATTAACATATGTGTGCTGTGTATCATGTGAAGTGGTGGTCACACTTGAATGAATATAATATAAATATACTCTAAGGTAAGCGTCGCGCACTAACAACGTCGACGTTACATGGAGCCAAGGAGTATGCTCATGAATTTTCCCAATGAAATGTGGACGATAATGAGCGTCGTATTACTTTATTTATTTATATTTAGCCCTTGAACGTCCGTGTTAATGTTGTTGTGTTGCATTGTTCAGTTAAGTTGTTGCAAGTTGTGTGGGATTGTCAGCTAAGCTGACACTGACTGTCAACTGTCGGATATATAGATCATTACTCATCATCTCCATAAAACTAACAAGAAGCATATTACGCAGAGTCAAATATTCATGGTGTTATAAATGCCAAGGCGTAAGTATGTATAAATAGACAAGGAAAACTAGAGATAGTTTAAGAGACGCCACAAGACGATAATAGCATAATCACCGCAGTACGTAGTAAAAGGGAATTATCTCGAATGCCCTTAACTTATCAATTGATAGCCATTTTCTTAGAGTAAATGATTGAATCAACTTGTCTTGTATTTTCAATATTGATGCTGCTGACTGTTACTGAAATTAACGATACGCCAGCAAAATAGACACTCACATGGAAAAGATAATGTAGGGAAAATGGAATAAATTTAAATAGGTAGGGTTCCTCGTACATCACACATAAACACTGACGTTCTAGCCTTTTTCTGCATTCTCTTGGATGAGTGGATGGTCAGCTTCTTAATTACATTGCATATCTGACTCTGTGACAGACAATTTTAATACACAAGCCATTATTATTAGGAAGCGCAGTATTATGTACCTTATGTATTTAGTAATTCAGTCTGTCCAATCGTACACGGTTCTCCTCCAAAAATTATGAGGTTTTGAAAACGGTTTTCGGGGATCGATTCCTATGCACCTCTAGTTGTGCATCTAGTTATTGGTTTTGATCCGTAATCCCCCACGACCCCCAGGGGTTATTGCATATTTTTTTAAATGACAAAAGGGTTGATATTTGTATGGAGGTGCCTCTTAGAGAGTTATATCGTTTTGCCAAGATTGACCCGGATTGGTTGACCTCTGTGGCCCCCAGGCGACTTTCACGGTCAGAACTTGCTTCCTTTGTAGATCGGACGTGTTTTATCCGATAGAGACGGGATTTATTGCAATTGACTTGTTTTTCTTCAGGACAACAAACAAATGTAAAAAGATTGTGTCTGTGGTACCCCCTTGCGGCAGAAACATGAACTAATTTTAATTTATTATATGTATGTATGTATGTATGTAATTTAGGAGTGCACGCTGATATATATACCAACGCACAGCTGCGGAATCCAGTAATTAGAATTATTACAGTCTTCTCCTTTACAGTTCTTCTCTGTGT
>JAHZNE010007695.1:0-30579 GCA_027744055.1 Callyntrura sp. NNG-2020 | reverse complement strand
ATTTTTCTTAACTGGAGGGTTCCCTTTGTTTCGTAGCGGTAATCCTCCCTTTGTGTTCTTAATCTGCTTAAAGACGGATTCTGCGACAGTACGGTCATTTCCACATCACCCCTGAATCAAGACCGCGCAAGTAGGTTTATTTTATCACTGTAATTTGTCCTATTTTTAATTACAAGAATTTTCCTTTATTGACACACGACACATATCTTGAGTTGCCCC
The DNA here is from genome assembly GCA_027744055.1 of Callyntrura sp. NNG-2020. Lineage (NCBI taxonomy): Eukaryota > Metazoa > Arthropoda > Collembola > Entomobryomorpha > Paronellidae > Callyntrura > Callyntrura sp. NNG-2020. The sequence continues at coordinate 30,360 of JAHZNE010007695.1, read as the reverse complement.
TAAATAATAAACACTATAGCGATCTGTCACCAAATAGTGACTCGACGTAGCCCATTTTGTTCACATTCTTCATCTCATATTATGCAAGTACATATTTGAACTTGCAAAGCACACGCAGACAGACCTTCGTGCTTCACATTGGTTTTTTTCTGGCCGTTGCACACACGCACAACACACCTTTCTCTCAGTAAATGTCAAAGGGTACAAGTAGACAAATTGCGTTGTCATCTTTGCACTAACTGATAGTTTTCTACTGTTTAGCAGACACCTTCTTGCGCCACGTCTTTATAATTTACCAGACGACGTTGTCTGTTGTCCCCGTTATATATTTGGAATTCGAGCGGAGACGACGAATTTGTTAAGAAAAATCAACGAAAATTGTTGTGTAACACACCAAATGTTTTATATCATGTTTACTTTTTTAATATTTTTTCTAAACAGGGGCACTCTTAATTGTAAAAATCATCAGCACAAAGAGCTCATCAATAATGCTTCGCAAAGAATGATTTTTATGTCTGAAAAGGTAAGGCCCACCAAAGTATTTTGCAACAGTTTGTTAATTGTTATTATTCTTCTTTAATCACGAAACAGGTCGATACTTACACCTATCGTTTACAGCTTGTTTGGGGTTACTACTATTTCATTTGTCTGTGATTGCTGCGATCCAGCGTGTATGAAATATAGCAGTTTTATCTTCATCTCGATTCTCCAAACATTCTCTTATAAAATTTAACTTGACTTCTGATCATCATCATCATGGCAGTAGGCCCAAAAGTAGTTTTTTGAATGGCTTATCGATGCAAACTAGATTACTTCATATCATGTACTTATGTGCCTTTCCTACTAGAACTAGACGTAAGTGGACCACTTGCTGTTCTTATACTACTGTCTGTCTGCTGCTTGCTTACACACATCGTACGAATGTAAAACACTTTTCCTGCAACGCTTCATTGCCAGTGGCTATAGCTTAAGCGCCAAGTGCAATAATCAGATTTGGAATGTTGCGTTCGTCGTCCAAAAAGGTATGTCATAAAAAAGTAGCCATGAATTATATATTGTTTGTGGTGGCATTTATACTTAATCAAAAATGGGCAAATATTCAATGGGTTGATGTCGTTTTGTGTGGTGCTCTGGCAATCTATACTAAGCTATAGTAATATAATAAATGAAATGCCAAAGCAAATACTAGATTGTACTTACCGTTATCATCATAATCACCTTCGTAGTCATTCTCATCTCACTTTTTTACTTCCCTTTAAAGTAATCTTGTCAAAGCTAGCCTGCTGTTTTTGCATGCGACCAGAATAAAAGAGAGAGAGGGAAGCGATTTCAAATAACTGTCCAAGAGAGAGAGATCAGTTGCAAGTTATAAACCATTTCAGTCTGATTATCTTTACAAACTGATGATGATGGTGACTATAGGATGTAGGACGGCAATAATTATTACAAATTTTTCAGTAATTTACTATTGACAAAGGAGTAGCGAAAGAAATGTAAAAAAAACTAAAATAATCACATCACGTTTCGGGTGTACATGACATTATGCAAACCCGCGTATTATAATGTATACTTTTTATATGCGCTGCATCATATTTTCTGGGCATGTATAGGCATATTGTGGTAATGCCTTGAGGAGGATAAATTTTTTTGTTCCTTTTTTCTCTTTTAAACTGTCGATTGATACATTTAATGTTGCAAATCGACAAATTATGGCAGTATTGCATATATCTATTTTCTAACACATTCGCAATCACATGCTGAAGCAAATTGGATCATTATGTCTTCAGTCTTTGGCTACCTACGCACCCGAGCAAAGGTACAGTGGAAAAAAAGGCAGTAAAATAGTTGGTTTGAAATATTCTTTGTTTCGTTCATTGATGCACAATGGAAACCAAACCTTTTTTGCATCTTGATCAAAAGTAGTAGGATCCCCCATAAATATGTCAATTTCCCATTTCCATTCAATCAGCAATGCAAGCCGGTCACCACAACGAGCTGTTTCGCACAATTTTGCAATAATGATAATAGATAGGTTGTTTGTTGGTACACAAATATACAAATTATTAGAGTCTGTCTGCTATTGGGATAACAATACACGAGGTGTAGCGAGTGCCTACCTGCTAATTGAAGTACGCACATATGTAAAAGGTGAGCACTGAGCACGCGGGTGGAGTGGGACCAATAATCAATAATAATTTTCTAATTAAAATATAGAATTGCTCTCTACTAAAGGCACGCTGGTGGCAAGTAATTGGCGACACTGGTAATTTATATACTAACTATACTACAGTCTTTCTTTAACGAGAATAATATGCATAATAATGGAATGATTGGCAGGAGGCAATCATCGATAGTCCCAAAGACACACCAAAAAGTGGAGTGGGACATGACGGGATAGACAGATGAGATGATCCAATAACTACAACAAAATACAATAACTGTTATTATTTCGCGATTGTGTAACTCATCACTCCCATCTTCAAATTTTCTCACGAAAGTATTTTTTTTTAGAAAAACACCAAATGTCAATTTAGGTAGATGCTTTCCATTTGATAGACCACATTTGTGAATGGTTGTCCGTACGTGTATGTAACGTGACAAAGGAAAGCAACAAATTTGATGGACATGTAAACTGCAAACGTGGTTCCACAATAATAGGTATCTTTATTAAGCCTTGAAGCGATCATTTTAATATGATAAGATTGTCTTAATGTCATTTTAAATTGGTGCATGTCTGCCATGTGTTCTGCTCTTTGCCCTAAAAACTTTAATTTCTCGACCGATTATGCTAAATAATCATTTATCTGCGTGCCAGTGCCTAACAAATGAAGTGACAGCAAAATAATATGCCAAGTGCAAGAGTGGAAGACATAAATGATAAAGTGTGTACCTATTCCAATGCTATCGATTTGTCTTTATTTCACTTCTTCTAGGTACTGGTACTTACTATTATGTATAAATACATGATGTGGGCATTTTTCATACGTGTTGGCATGATTTGATAATCTAATTACGTTTTCAGAATTTTAAAAATCCATTGATAAATCATCATTGATTATGCAATGCGTTCATCATCATCATCATCATCATCATCATCATCATCATCATCGTTGCCGTCTACACAAAATTGCCAGTCTAATTATGTCTGTCTGTTGTCTACAGTACTTACAAAACATATAGCAGGAGTCCTGCTGCAGGACCCAGCTAACCAGCCATTGTAATTGCGGAGATGATGTAGAAATATAATCGATGAACACACAAGCAGCACTTTTGTTATCTTAATGCATATATCTTTCTAGCTCTGTGCACTGCATTGGTTTTGCTTTTAAAACTTACACATTACTGCTCTAAAACATAATGTGCGTCTATAATGACCAGTAGTTTACTTCATTTACATGCAAAATTTGTGCAGGGACCAGACCAAAATTGGTATTCGGTTAACTAAAATGATCTGGCCGGCATCTTCACGTCTTTGTAGGTACCCCCGTATTTATTTGGTGATGATTGTTGACAACAATAGTCATTGCCAAAGTACTATATAATATTGGGCTGAGCCCTGTAATCACACATAAATTATTACCCTTTATATAATCTGGTGCGTGCATAATGCGTAATAACAAGTGATTATTTAATGCAGCTGCTCTCAATTGTTCTGATGATGCCACCTTTTAACCAAGTGTCGCCACCACACAGTATACAACTATCATCATTGATGCTGATAATGACACGACTAAGATTTTTTGTTTCAGACAGAGATAAAGCCGATGTAGACCCAAAAAAACGATACACAACACAGTAACCAAATGCCGCACAAACGTGCTCTCAACTTTGTTACAAATGCATAATATACAATACACCTCCACCTTTATGAAAGGAGGGACGGAAAACGAGTAACGACAGAGAACGTGCAATATGATGTATGTAATGTTCATTGTTATTTGGCAATAACAAGATTTACAAAAAATAATTTCAACAATTGAATAATGTTATGTGTGTGTGTGTGTGCGTTCTGCTCTTGTCTTAGATGAGAGAGACCAGAAGTTTAAATAAATTCATTTTTTGGTTGTTGATATTATTATTTTATTAGCAGGTAGGTACCCAGCTACCTCTGTGGTGGTGAGTACCCTTCCTATAGGTAAGATACAGATACCCACATTATCTCATCTTGAATGCATGAGTAGGTGCATTGTCTGTGTATGTATTTGTATAAGTGTAACCCAAAATGTCGCTGATGAATAGTTAATGATTCCTTCAAAGAGCAAACTCTTTCATATATATATAAAGGACCATTTTTTGGGCAAACAGTCAGTTGTTTCTGTCACTTTCAAGTGGTCACTGGCTGCTTTCTTTTGAATAACAGAAGGTCTTGAAAAGGCAAGTGGTTTTTATACTAACGCTGTTATGTAAAGTGTTACCTGATACGTTATTGTTGTATAATAAGGGATCTTTGTTGTCACAAGTCCTTGCATAAAAGGTAGTAGTAGCAAAGGTGGCAAAGATCGTGGTTCACTCGCCGCTTGAGCGTCAGAACGAGGAGAACAACAGCGTGGGCTTTTCAGCCAGAAATTCAGTGCAACTCTCACAAAAATCTTCTCACTTTTTCTTTTTTTACAGCAAGTTCATTCCACTGTTTGATCCGGTTCACATAGTGTTCGCTCATCACTTTCCACTCTACCCACTCTCCTAGCCAGCAACCATAAAAAGTGCCAAAATGAGAGGGCTCATTGTGTTCGGATTCCTTATATCCACCATCGTAGTGTGTGTGCTTAGTGAAAACGATCAACCAGCCGCAGTCCATGATGGTACGAAGAAGGATATATGAAACATTATTACAATAGTTAGTGTATGCATATGCATGCGGTAACAGGTTCTGGAAATTCGGAGTATTGCATACACCGAAATTCATGAATTATTTTTTTCTTCTCTCTGTAGATATCAGTGAGGTGGCCGTAAGGGCAGATCAACTCACTCACGGTATGTAAAAGAAAATAGTTCATCAACTGGTCTACACACGAGCATTGGCTTTAAACTGTGCTAATTTTTATATTTCATGTGATTTGCATAATATGTATAGGACATCGTTCAAAGAGATCACCATACGATCCCCTGGTTCCTTCCCTTCTCCTTGGAAAATCTTTCTTGATTGGAGCTCTTGTTGGCAAGTCTCTCAGAAAGGGATGGGGATGGCGCCCAAGGCCACGCGGTTGGGGTTGGAGATCCTCTCCAGTTGTTGTTCACCATCATAGCCATGGTGGATGGGGAGGAAGTTGGGATTCCGCTCCAATTACCACATATTCCTCCTCCTCCTCAGGAGGATGGGGCTGGGCTCGTTAATTCCAAAGTATAAATAAACTTAAGTTATATAGAAGTATAAAAGAAAGTTGTCATTTATAAAGTAGGATGGAGAAAGAGGTAGAGCTAAATTTTTATCATAAGAATTCAGTTCGTGGTGAAAGCACCATTTTATATACTTGTACAAAAAGCGTCAGTGTAGCTATTGGCTCAAATTTCAATGATATTATAACATGATTTATATAATAATATGTCCAAATATGTTTACCTATGTCGTATGTTCACTTGCCAAACAATATTGACACCATTTTTTAGTTAAACTTCCTACAGATATTTTTTTGTTAAAACTATTTTACAGCCATATAATATTTTAAAAGATAATATCTATTTAAGAATATTAATTCAAGGAAATTAATTTCTAGTCCCCACGCACATATGTAAAAAAAGTTATGAGCAGAAAATATATATTATTCGATGTTAATAAAATAAATATTCCAAACTGTAAACAATTTCGTGTGTTTTGTAATCAATCATTATAATCATGTCCGCACAGTGGCAAAAGCTGCATTAGTATGGCTAACAATAATTTTTTATTCATTTTTTTTCTCGATATATATGCATATATATTCAGATATTCAGTATTTTTGAAAATTTCAATAACAAAGTTAAATATATAGATATATATATATATATAAATACCTCACGGTTTTTTTGTAAATTCTTATAAGCTTGTCTATACATTTATGGATATAATTTTATGTCCTTATTACTCTTTTATATAATTACAAGTCAATTACTCTTAAATGAATAATAATAATAATGATTATTATTATTATGATTATAATAAATACGGCGGTTCCCGAGAATGATTCTAGCAGTTCGACATTATCTATATTCATCAAATATTTGTATAATCAGCACTACATTTTGGTTCTAGGGTAGAAATGATAACAGAAAGACTATCAAATTAGTACAACTCTTTAAACGCAAATTGCTGAACAATTTTTAAATTCATTTATTTATCATCATTTCTAAATAATAATCATCATTTCTTTTTATTTCAACTTTATCTATACATTTGATTTGTTGGTTTCGATCGTTTTAATAAAAGTTGTGATGGCTCATTTTGCTAACATTAGTTTAGGGTTTTGGTTTTCTTTGCGAGTGGAGCGAGGCATATTTTTACGTATATGGGGTATACATATGGTGTCTAAACATTGAACATTTTCAAAAAAGCGAAAAATAACAAATTCAATATTTTCTATCATAACATTATCTACTAACATTATTATAAATAGTTTTTTGTACATAAATGTGACAAGTCAATATTGCGTCACAACAGCAGAGTACTGCCACAAAGCTGGCGCACGTTTGCTTTACCGGTACATAATTAATGAATGACAATGATTTTATTCGTGAAAAGTGAACTACAGAGCAACAAAGTGCCCCATTAATAACCTTTCATTCAATTCTACTTTAATGTTTTAATGGCAAAAACAAAGACTTAAAAAAACAATTTAAAAAAATGAAATGCAACAATTTGCCAGGTTGTTTAGAGCTCGTTATAACGGAAAATCAATGTTTTTGGCCAAATAACAATAACTTGTATTTTAAATATTTTTCCATATTTTACCCGATTTCTTTTTCTTTACTCGTATTGAATATGATTTTGTATTTTTAGAAAACTCTAAAACTCTAGATATCCCGAAAATGCAGAAATAGTTTTGTTGAAATAATTTCAGATTACATGTGTGTGATATAACAAAATACAAGTAGTAATGTAGCATTGTTCCTCAAAGTCAGCCACTTTTTTCGCAGACAACGAAATAAAAATACAACAAACAAGTCAGAATTAACATGAATAAACAGCTATATTGAATTACATTACTCTTAACAAAATACCCGCAATTGAACAGCACGAATGCAAACTAATATGTTGACCCTGCTGCGTGTGTGGAAAATAAACAGCCAACAAATAACAAAAGCACTAGTAAATAACAACGATAATATTTAAATTATAGCATACAGTTAGGTCGGCACACTTTGTCTCCCGCTGCCAACTACCCAGATAACAGTAGTTTTGCTACTTTACTACAAAAACGAGTTACAAAATACAATATTAATTATATTATTAACTACTTCCATTATTTATATTTATGAAAATGAGATCAATCCAGTCAAAGTTCGCTTATTACCAATTAAGCGATTAACAGTAACTCATGTCTACATGAAGTTTTTACTACTTGGTTGTCAATACAAAATAGCTATACGTGTAGGCTTATTCACAAGGTTGGTTGCTTACGTTGTGGAACATCCTTGGTTGTAATTTAACAATACACTCTCAAATTTTTTTTTATAAAGTTTTACCTTTTGAATAAGCAGGATGTGTCATTATAAGGCAATATTCACTGTCTACAAAATCACCTTTGTGTGTATTATGCCATTTGTATATTAAACTACTTAGTCCAACAATTAATTTGTCCCTACTTCATACTTGATTCGCATTTAAAAGTTACTGATGTAATTATAAAAGAACTGTAAAACGAATAGGTTTGTTCTACGTTGATTTTACTATGTTTTCATTATAATTATTATTATTATTATAATTATAATGAGTCAACCAGTTGACCTCTGAGGAATTTCCAAAGTCACTTTTTTAGTTAAGTCAAATCAGTTTTCTCTTTTGGCTTGTAATACCACAACACAAAGAAAATTTTGACCCGTGAAAGTTTGATTTTGACGAATTTCAAACAAAATGCACTAAATGCAGAGGTTTTCAACGTTTATCAACATCAAATAAATTGTAAATGTAAATATAAGTTACTTTTAAACAAAATTATGACGTGTATAACTTTCTCAATGTTTAAATTACTTTTTCTAATTATAATAATTATATTAATAATTATATTCGGCCTAAAATTAATTTGTACTTGATTGTGGTAGAACCGAATACACTTTGTTTTTCGAGTGTGTGCTTCCTCGTTTTAGCTGCTATTCACAAAACATGTTAACACTGTGTAGTTCTGTTTACCGGTTGATTTTCGTGAATCGGAGAAGTTCTGCGAAAAATGTAACCATTTCCGCCACTACCAGTGCTGTAACCAGTGCTGCCACTATTTCCATTACTAATTATATTTCTGTCACTGGCGTAGTTTATCAATAATGCTTGGGAATTGTCAGTGCTACCACAACTACCGCTGCTGTTGAATGCATTGTTTCTTGATTGTTCAGTTTTCAAATCACCGGAATTGTTGAGTGAACACTTTGGACTACTAGTTGTGCCGACGGCGGTGGTGGTATGATTATGCTGTTGCTGGTGATGGAATGGATGCGATATCAGAGGGTCCACGCCATTCGGAATTGGTGAAGAAAAATTGGTAGTGGACGAAGATAACGAAGAACTATTAGGTGCTGCAGTAGGAGCTCCTGAAACACCCACGCCACTACCTTCACGATTATTCACATTACTCACTACACTATTTTGTAAATTAAGAGAAATGGGTAACCGCGGATTTGTATTGTTATTGTTGGAATTAGTTCTTGGTCGTGGGGAGTAATTACTACCAACTGTTCGAGAACCAGGAGCGTAATATGGATTATTGGCAGCTGACGTAGAGGTAGGAGCAGGTATAGCGTGGTTGGCTAGATTAACACCGTCTGTGCTGTTTGTCGAATCGTTTCTGGGTTGAATAATGAGAGGGTTCAAGGCAAGACCGTTAATGAGCGAGGAAGGACTTCTTGAACTTGTTATCGTCGGCGCTGGAGGACTAGACAAAAGCAATTGGGAAGGTGTATCCCCCAGGTCATCGACAATATGATGATTCAATTCGTGTTCTTCGTCTGTTTCGCAGTCTAGTTCGTCGTCGTCATCATCATCATCGAGTGTAGCCAAAGGCGAGTCAAACCTTATCTCTATGAGTGAGTCATCTTTTGGTTGTGACTTTAATTGTTCTTGGTAAATTAAGAACTCTGGACTATTGTAAAAGGAAACTTGAGCAAATGATGGATCAAGGTCAATCGATAGTCTAGAAAAAAAGAATAAATAGTAGTACCGTCCTTTTGCATATAATGTATGAGTAACCGAGTTCATGTGAATTTTATGAGGTATCCGTCTATCTTACCTGTCTAAAATTTGAATAAAACTAGGGCGATGTCTGGGATCTATCTGCCAGCACCAAATCATTAATTCAAAAAGTATGTCCGGACAATTATCAGGTCTCTCCATCGTCCTTCCGCTCAATATATATTCTAATACTTGACTATTACTAAGGCCCTGTGTCCATACAAAAAGAAATCATCGTTACTGTTTTATATCGCAGAATGGTAAAATTCATGGTACATATATTTTTATCAATGTTTTAAACATTCGCAAATGACAAGCAACACTTACTTGATAAGGCTGAGCTGCTAAAGTGGCCATTTCCCACAAAACTACTCCAAACGACCACACATCAGTCTGATTAGTAAAAACGCCATCACGAAGTGACTCTGGCGACATCCACCTGTACATACAATAGTGAAAATTAGTACAAACTTTATAACACTGACAGTAATCACAACGATAACTTACAAGTAACAGATACACATTATTATATCTACTCCCTTCTGAAAACATAAACAATATTTAAAAAAAAGGCCCTAGAAATATTATTGACAAAAGAAAAAATTATGAAAATTATGATTTACCCGAAGAGTAGGTGGAGGCTCTCCTGTGTCACAGGTTCCCGGTCTTCTAGAACGCAAATACTTTTTCAAATCGCCCTTTGTCATTAGCTCCATTATTACATACGTCGGTTGAGTCTTGGAAATAACGCCCAAAAGCTTTACAACATGATGACAATGACAGTCCAGTTTAACCATTAAAGCCGCTTCTCTTAAAAACAGAGCTCTTTCTTCGCTGGATGTCTCGTCTGCCACGGTTTTTACAGCACATCGCACGATGGGATGTCCCTGGACAAAGTCTTTTAAAATGCCTTCAACCACCTTGCCAAATGAACCTTGCCCCAGGACCTTATCTTCTAGAACGTCCAAGTTCTTTCTAGACACTTCCCATTCTTCCGGAATATCAACTGAAAATACACAAATAAATTTTTTTGAACGTTAATTTTACTCCTTCATACTGTGTATTTGTAAAATTGTGAAAGGGGAAGCAACATACCATTTGACATATATTCGGGGTTGGCTGAGATAATTCTAGGTCCTCTAGGACCAATGCCCTTTATTTTGATGTAGTAGGACGCAAGCATACATCCAATGGCAATCATAAACAGTATCGGTAGCAAGATAATCAGAATCCACATACTGGCCATACTGCCATTCGTGTCAATAATAACAACGAAAATCTCTTTCGTCCATTCTGAATCTTTCGCTAACGAAGCTACTTGGATTCTCACACTGTAATTTCCGGGTGGCAGCCCATCTGGCCACGTGAAGTTTCTGGTGGCTTGAAACTTCTTTCTTGTAATGCAAAGAATGGTGGGATAATCGGGCCGGGGTTTGGAGGTATCTATTTTCTGAACTTTCACCTTGTATGCTAATATAACCCCATTCGGATGTGTTGGTTCATTCCATGTTAAATGCAGTCTGTTGCCTTCTGTAACATTGGTGGAAATACTGTTCGGGTCAACAATATCTGCTGTAGCCAATGCAGGAGTTTGAATTCTTTCCTGAGACAATTCAGAGCACGTTCTTGTGTCATTTTCTGTTTCAGAAGTATTTGATACCTCAATTGCACGACAGGCTTGAATCCCTATCTTGTAGGTTGTAAAATGGGTCAAATTATGCAACGTAAACTTATACTTTACTACTCCATGCTCCACTTTAATAGTCTCATTCAATTTGATCATTTCCCGCGGTACTCGGGGTTGGTCTAACCCAGGTGAACTCTCCTCTCCAGGGAACACTTTATCGTTCAACTTTTCTTCAGAGTTATCCGTTGCATCGTCCGCAGAGCGTCGGACGAAACGCTTTTGACGAATGTGGTTACTGTCCACGTCGTTCATGTCGCTCGAGGTAGTTTCTGGTTGAGGAATAAACACGCGATTAATTATTTGATTTGTCATATCGTCTTTGTAATGGATGTCCTCATATGATGGCGGCGTGGTTTTCCCTCCAGCCCCACTACACGAACAACAGTCTGAATCTTTCGTCTTCGCAGAAATAGTTACACTAGTGTCAACGTCTTTTGGGGGAGAAAAGAACGGCGCCGACGTTGGTTTGGCAGGGCTGCCAGATGGAATTTTCGTTGTGACTCGTCCTGAAGCACAGTAGTCTCTTTTATCTTGTTGGGTTTGGTCCTCATGAATAGGCGCCAACCAAATGTTAAATTTTTCCAATTCTCCATTGGGTTGAAGGGGCAGTGACCATGAGAGAGTTACGACATTCGGTCCTCCGGCAACAAGGTGGAAATCCTGAGGTTTTGATGGTACGCCGGGTAAAGTTTGAAAGTAGATAATGTTTGACTCAGCGCCAGTATTGTTGTTAGTTAAATAATTCTCGTCAGGGATTACAACCGTTTTTACGTAGAGAGCATACCATGCATAGTGCTTCAAATTTGCAATAAGCCGACTCTGCTCCCAAGGAGGCTCATTGATAATAGAGTCGCCGTACAGTTCACGAATGTAAGCATCGCTGAGTTTGGCATACTCCAGCACATTCCAGTCATCCCCACCACATGGATCGCGATCACCATACCTGGATACATTCTTTGTTGGATAATTAACAGCCTCTTTGTAGTGAATTTCATAATTTAACAAGTGGCTGGGATAAGTTAAATTTCGGCGAAAATTTTCATATCGAATTTGAACCGAGTTATTTGTCTTTTTCTCAATTTCCACATTTAAAACATGGGTGTTGCATGTGACCTTATCCCCGTTGGTAATGCCGATATCAATTTTGTCATCTGTCGGTTGAATAATTCCCGATTGGGAAACAAACTCCCAAATTTTTCGTGGGCAAAGTTTTTGGTTGTAATGGAATAACACTCGAGCGGCTTTGTTTTCTATTTGAATTCTTCGAGTCTTTGTATCCCAAAGTTCCATCAAATTTTCGTTTGATCTCACTACTAAAGCATACCGTCCGTCTTCCAGATTTCTTCCATGAATTACTCGTAAATTTTCCAAAAAGTCCAGAGAAAACAGAGCATACGTATGAGTAATCACTAGATGATCATCAATCTCTTCTATTTTGTCTAAATTTTCCTTAAGCTCTTTTACAATAGCTCCCGTACTAAATGACGCACTTCGTCGAATCGAAATTTTTAGTACTCCTGTAATTCTTGTGCAACCAGCCAATTCTCTGGCCTTTTCCACACTGTCAACCTGTAAACCGGGGCAATTCTTCTTACAGGGGCCCTTGCATGGAATGCATTCCCTCTTATCCCGTGCAAGTTCTGTATCTTTGGGACATTCCAAAATGCACTGCTTTTTGCCATGCGCCTCATAAATTTTTCCATAAAGTAACTGGTTGTAACCTTTTGAGACATCTGGTGCAGCCACAATTTTTAAACACTCTTCTTTAGTCACACAACGTCGCTGGAGATACTCGTAAAACCCCGGTGGGCACTCCTCTGTACAAGTTCCGTTAAAAACAACGTTTTTACACACAAAACAATCTCGAGGGCTTGTTCCCGTGCATCCTCCAAGACACTGGGGACTACAACAGGTTCCTTGATCCGTACATGGTCGTCCTTCACAAATTGGGCAAAATGGTTTGAACACTTTTTGACAGCTTGAACTATGACTTCCCCAACATAATTTCCTGCTATCCAATTCGGATACTGGGCATGAATTATCACACGCGTTGGGACACTGATCGTTTTGCTTGTTACTGCTGATTCCGTCGCTAATTGTCTCGTTTGTAATTAAAGACCAATCCACCGTGTCCACATAGCAAAGCTGGGTATTATCAACGATCCATACGCTTCCACGTTGGATATCAGTTAATGAGGGAAGTCCGATTTCTTGTAATTGATGACCACCATTAATTACCAGAGCGTGAACATCAACTAGCTCCTGACCTCGAATGACGGCCAAATTTGGAAATAAAGTTTGAAGACTCGTGAGATTATAAATTTCAAATATTAGTAAATATCCCGTAATTTCTCTCAGTTCAGGGTAGGAGTATGCTGTCCAATTCTCCGTAGTTTCTGAATTCATTAAGGCCAATTGAAGGGAGCCCTCGATGACTTTACAGCCTCGAAGTGACTCCAAATGTGAGGGATCATTACGTATATATTTTCTCTGGCATATGCCAGTCTTTTTGTCATCCAACGGAACGGAGCGCTTTTCCCCCGCCACAACTTGTACCTCTAACACTAGCCACGCGACAGCCAGAAGGGTGGCCACCACGAGATGCACCCAAATCCATCGAATCATGATTACACACGTCTCATGGCTACGATGAAACCTCTTAAAACACTTTGATAATCTTCTCCAGTAGTTCGTTCCTGTTGAAAACAAATATCATATATTATTATTTGCCTACGAACTATGACACCACATAATAATTTTTTTAGGTAATTTAGCAAGAGATTACATGTTTAAAAAAATTATTTACCTTTGTCACATTTTGTCCAAAACTACATTTATCGATCGAGATCCGAATTTTTACGAGATGAATGGTTACGAATTACGGTTGAAATATACAACAGAACAGACTCTATATTTCAATTAAACATTCCATTCACAGCGTTGTGGTCATTGGCGTTTCTTGTCAGACGAGGGATTGCATTTACAACAAAGAGGTCGACTTCCTTTCACTCCAGTGCGACAACCTAGCAGCAATAAAAACAATCATTTCATTATTCATTACTTTCTTAATGCTCTCTTCATCCATATATCTTAATAATTATTAAAACATCCTCTTGGCTATACTTCCAACAAAACTCAAACTCCCAAAAAATGACAGCGACGAACGCTGAATGTTCAATGGAGATTGGATTAAACTAAACATTTGTGAAATATGTGAATGTACATGCATGCACTAAAACTTCTATACACAAATTTTAACTACGTCGCTCATTTAAGATATAACATAACAAAGTATGCTATCAAATGATATAAAAATTAAACGGTGATAAAGCGGGATAAAGTGATCTAGTAAGCAACTCCTGTTTATATATTATTGTGCAAATAGTGAATAACAGATAAAATGACCTTCAGAAAATTTGACAGCACAACGCAACCGGTATTACTCTGAATGTAATATGCTAGTTTTCTCAAAGCAAAGGACGAAGGAAAAGTAAATATCCACGCTGTAGTAATTAGTAATTGATGGCATTTAGAATTTTAAACCTCCGTAAATAATCCGTCAATTTGGGTCTAACCGTTCCACGATTGCGGTTTTAGCCTATAAATTCTTAACGTGCCAGCCAGGTTAGATTGATTACCTCTGTCCTTATATCCTATATTACATTCTCAAGGCTGACTCTGTACTACTACAGTCCTCAATGCTTTAAGGTCGCCTTCACTTGGAACAGCAAACCGTTATAATATTCTTCCGTTCTTTTTTATTGTCAGACCTTAAGTTCCTCGCTCGCAACCACTACTACTGTTCGGCGCTCATCACGACAAAATCTACGACAAATATAGTCCAACGAACTAGCTAGACATGTCATGAGCGTTCATTTTAATGCTAATGGTATGACCTCTTTATATTTGATGTCAGCACAAAATCAGCAATAGCAATAGGTCCAAAATACACCTACTCTGATTATATTTATACACTTTCCGGGCAGCCGAGAAAAGCCTTCTTATCAACGTCTTAATCGATCATTAATCATTTACAATTTTAGAGCCTCTACAGCTTAAAAGGTTTTCTCCTGTTGAGGCAATAAAATACTATCTAAGCATAAAACAAGTTTCGCCTTCTCAAAGTTGACAGGTGTCACAAGATTTAGACGAACCCCACATCCGGAATTTTCCGTTTGCAAATCAACTGCGGCTGTTACTAGTAACTGACACTTTGCGATGTATGATCCATGATGTACCCTGTGTTCTTCTGTATAATATTAACTCCTCGCAAAGAAGTCATTTATCGTATTATCGTCGCATGACAGTATTTATTGACAGTTCGTCTGAAGACCTTCAACTTATAACCCAAAATAACGTTAAGTATCCTGTACTTTCTCCGTAGTACTAATGTACCAGAGGAAAGTGCTCTGCTCGGTGTACCATGACCATTATTATCGTAAATTTACATTACACACATGACTCAATATATTATACTTTCCACCCAGTCAATCAGCCAACAGGCGCGACGGTTAGAACGAGGAGGACACATTTTGCAATTTTAACGTAACGTAGAGGTTGATGCCAAATATGAGACAATCCACATTACTTATTTACGTAGATTTATCTTAAGCTTTATTTCATAGCATTAGCTGTGGTATTAAAATTACAGGGAATTACAACCAAGGACAAGCAGGTTCACCATCGCGAAACAGTCGAACACACACACAATATATTCCACATTCCACACTAATTTATTGCATATTTTATCCAATGTCCAATTTTTAATAGTATTTGTCCCACATTCAGCCATAAAATTGATTTTATTACATATTTTAGAAATTCAATCACCCTGCAGGCCAAATTACTACATTTACGTTCAGAAATAGTTACATAAAAATAGACTGGAACTAACAAAATTGTAGAAGATCGTATAGATTCCTTGCTTTTCATTGCAGACATGTTATGAATCATGAAACCTGAGCAGACAACTGGGTAGATAATTATTGTTATTTATTATTACAGGACACAACACAGACAGAGAGGTAAGACGAATTCACGTGTAGTAATTTAATCTATTCTGAGGTACGCTCAATGCGATGGGCGTAGCGTAATTACTGTACTTTAGTTTCATACTTTCATTGTAATTTTCATGGCTCAAGTCACAATGTCAGACAATAATATGTCTACGCCAGACACGAAAAAGTATTCGAGTGAAGGCAAAAACGTGAGAGAAAGTGAAAAGTTGCGCTGTTACGGGAATAGAAACGACTTTCTTTCTAACAAATTTGCACGATTACCAGTCATTCCTCGCTAATAAGAAATGTGTATCAATTAAGTTTTAAATACAAAAAACAAACATGATAGGATAACGTCGTGTATTCTTCTGCTGACAATTCAAGTGCAGTAGACAGTACAGCATAGGACTACTTCCGCCACCAATACCACTCGTTCTGTATCTGTCATTTTGAATCAGCTGAGTCTCCTGTGTGATGGTGTGACCCATCGGAGGAAGCCGCAGACGTTGCACACGCCATAAACATTATGTATGTCGTAGTACCTACCACTTACAGTACCATACCACCATATTCACCACTACCACTCGACTCGTGTGCTTTCCCCACTGGAAATGGTGAAAATAATACGACAAAACAGATCGCATATGGGAACAAAATAGCAGGGAAACACGCAGAAAAAAGGCTAAACCGAACAGGCCGTCAGCA
Source organism: Callyntrura sp. NNG-2020 (assembly GCA_027744055.1). Lineage (NCBI taxonomy): Eukaryota > Metazoa > Arthropoda > Collembola > Entomobryomorpha > Paronellidae > Callyntrura > Callyntrura sp. NNG-2020. The sequence goes on along the minus strand of JAHZNE010007695.1, from coordinate 13,616 downwards.
TTTCGTGTGATGTATGACGTTTCAACTGGAAAAAGTGGTGTGAGGGAGATTATACAGGAAATATTATTTAGAACAACACCAAAAATATGGTCTGACTGGCTTGAGAGAGAAAATATAGATATGTACACTTGACTGTAATATTAACTAGTATTAACTATCCGAACCCGCTACCAGAAAAGCCACCATAAAACATGCACAATGCACAAATTTGTGCATGTGTGGACGTCCAAAGGAAAACATTCAGTTTTTTTTATCTCGATATAATCAAATCACTATATGCTATTGCCATTGTATTTCATTTACAATAATGATTAGTGATTCCAATCAATGAACTGTTAAATATGCATGTGTTTTTCTATTCCAGCAGACAGAAAACAGAAATTATATCCTCTTGCAACCATGCATATGTATCGTCCTTGAAATAGAATTTTTTAGACGACCACTGTTTTGCGTTTAGGTAACAGGCTGAGCCAGCCAGCATATTTCTTTGTGAAAACTGCGCCAACCAAGGTCGACAAAGTTATAACGCTGTCCATGTAAAATAAACAATTTGCCCAATTTAACAAAAACAAAAGCAATGTTTTTACTCAAACTTACGTACAATTTAACTCACTTTATAAATAAGTACTTCACTTTCTCGCTGCGTTGTAGTAGAAATTTGAGGGAAAAAACAAAAATTGGATGTATGGATTCGTAAAAAAGCAATAAAAATAAAAATGGAAATAAACATCTCGTCCACAAAAGGATACTACACAAACTTACTTTCCCTTATAGTAAAAATAAACTGGTGAAACCCACGTCACCCGTCATAGATAAAAGCTTTATCGTGTTTAAACTAAATTGTCCGTATTTTTGACTAACTACCCTTGAAATTGTTATTATAACTTTGGCCCTGTAAGTTCTTCTCTATCTTTTTTTGTCGATCGGTAATATTTATCGATAGACCCGGAAGATTAGCTGTAACTTGACATTTCTCCAAATTCAGCAGAAAATAATACGTAAACAAAATATGCATACGCAACGCACACCGCACAATACGGACAATGGCAAAACCCGGTGCACACGCGTTCAACACTGACAACGTACTGGATGATCGGAAAATACGTAAACAACATGAAATTTTCCATTCATACATAATGTCAACGAAAAATGGCCAGCATTTGCAAAATTACGAATACGAATTCCTAGACTTGCTTACTCATAGTTTACTCATACACACGTACTAACAGCTAACTATATATACCTCCAACTGCCAACACACAAAAACAACGCGCACATCCTCCTCTCCTTCCTGTCAAAAAAGTACCACCACTACCAACCAACACATCACCAGACTATACACACTTGAGTGGAGCTTTAAAAACAACCGCATGATGATGACACGCCACGCCACTGACACTAAAGATGACGCACTCATGACTTTCCACAGAAAAACAGAAAGTGGAGCGATAAAACCAGATATTGGGTATAAAATACCAATATGAACAATCATTCTCCCCCCCCCCTCTCTCTCTCTCTCTCTCGTCCCTTTCTCAACTCTCAACATAGGGACATTCGTGCAAGAATTCAAATCCCATCTGTGTGATTATTTTAACAATGTACAAATTTGTATCAGGTTTGTATGACGACCACACAGGCAGAACATTTTGATGTAGGTTTGCTTATAAAAATTCACATCTCCGCAGGAAAGCAATTTTATTCACTGAAAAATCGTTTCGGTCTGAATCACTCCAGGATGTAGAAAAAGCACACATAACATATTCGAAGGTGTCGATAATATTGAGGCTTGTTCACAATAATATGCATCACAATCCCATTACATCATGCATGAACCCAATCAAATTGACTTTTTGTTTAAATTACCTGTATCAACAGAATTTCGTCATCACCACGCTACTCTTGATCACGTCGATGATGATGTCGCTGTGGAGGACGATGATGGTGGCTTCATCTAAATAGCTTTGCATTTGCATAGCATACTATTTAGAATGTGCAAATTTCGTGTAATCCTTATATATTTAATGTTTTCTTCTCTCGGTAGTCGGTAGTAAGTTGAAGTGTCGACTGGGATTGAACAATTTTGTTACTTACTTAATTTCAATTTATATATATTTAGTAAAAAAAAACTTCTACACAAGTATAAAAATAAATTTCGTTACTTTTGCTGCTATGTACAGAGATGGATTTTTTTTTGCTTGAAAAATCCTTTTTATACCTACTCATCAACTACTCTACTCTACATACCCCTAATTTTCAGAGTGTGACAATGACACAGAGTCACAAAGAAACTGATTCACTCACATTCACAGTGAACACACTGTCCAGAAATTTAAAGTGATCTTCTTTTGCAGGCTAAAGTGGCAACCAATAATAGTGTGGTGCAGGTTTCGGGTACTTTTTTTTCCAAAGATAGTTCTCGACAAATGAATCTATCTCGTTGAATAGAATTATGGGCAAGAGAGAAATAATATTATTTTTTGCTTCATGAAAAATACGTACACGTACGTAGGGAATGAGTGTCCATATGTGTATGAGGATGATGATGATGGTGTGTGGTGTGAGAGATGCTGAGAGAGCAAAAAAAATTCACACTACTAGCAATTGAACAGGCTGGAAAATATGATGAATGTGTAGTACATGCATTACATTACATAGAGATACACGTTTTAATTCTCTCTCTCTCCCTACTACACAAACACAACAAACACGGCAACTCGTAGTACATGGAAAATAACAAGAAGCCAGTATGAACAAACTTACGTTGCACTCGTAAGAGCATAATGATGATGATGGGTTTTTTGGCGTAAGCGTAAAAAAACGGTGTGTGTGTGTGTTGTGTGGGTAGATATAATGCTTGTAGCTTCCCTGGGATTGAGTTAGGTACTAACCGACCGATCATTTCTAGTAATAGTAGTAGTAGTAGTAGTAGTATTCAAAAGAGTGGCAAAGGAACCCAAATGATATAATATAATCATAAGAAAATAAGTTCAGCAGACCCTCTCTTTTCTGTGCAGCCGCTGCTGCTAACATTGAAAAAGAAGCGAGAAGTGATCATCTCTATCTGAGGACGACGTAAGCGATATATAGGAAAGCGGCGGAGATATGCAAGATAATATTTATCGCGCCCGTTCAAATACACAGGAAAAACAACTTGAACAGCGGTTGCTGGTAGCACTCTTACAGAAAATGTCGGAGAGAGAGAGGAAAAAACTCCCATGTACAAAAACAACGGGGTTATATGGTGCCCTGTTGTAAAATCAAGAAATGCCGTTTGTCACACACAAACAATGATCATCGCTTTTTGAAAGAGAATGCACGGGTGCATCTCTCTCTCTCTCACTCACTCTTTCTATGAAAGTATTTTACTGGGTAGAAGAGAGTGAGGTAGATAAGTGGGCAAATATACAAATACACATTGTATCATATTTAAAAGATATTATGAATGATTGCCTCCCTACAATGTTTAAAATTTGATACTAGTATTGTGTGCTCAAGTTGTTGTGGAAAAAAGTTTTATCGCTTTTTGCGAGCACACACACACATGTAAACCCATGCCTCATACATTACATTATTATTACGTTCATATAATGCAACCGTACGCCGTAGTAGAAGTGTGGTGTTGAGGAGTATTTGTATTAACTTCCAAAAATGTATGAGATGGCCAAACCGCATTTGTTAAAGAATTTTGTTGGCAAAGTCGCCCAACATAGGCCCGTACATGTTATAAAGTTGTGAGATAGAAGGATAGATATCATCTAGAGTTATCCAAGTGTTCGGCTTTACTATTATCATGATAATTTCGTATAGGTAGACCTATTTCAGTGTCAGTTATCTCGCCCATGTAGAGAAAATCAGCCTGTTTTTCTTCTCTTCTCATGTGTGTATCATGCTAAGCGTATAGAACAAAAAAACATTATAACGCCATATGCGCCATCGTTTTGGCATATGTGCATATATATTTTAGGTTTATACCACACACATACAGGCCTACATTTAGCATATTATACTGTATTTATTTAACAACGTTGCCTAAAGGAGCTTATAAATTCCGTGCTTTCGGCTTGAGAGATATAGATGGGATACCGTTTATTCCATAGTATATGGTACGTACAGTAGCATATAGTAATCGTAGTAATAGTCAAGTTTAATTGAAGAGAGTTGTCTCTGTTATTTTTCTGGTTCCGTTGCCTATTGCGTCAGACCATTCTCTAACTTTTCTGGCTCTGTTGTTGTTGTTTTTTTCTACTCAGACACACACACACACACACGCTTTTACACACTGTTCTTTCATGAAAATAGTAGCAGCAGTCGGATCATCATGATCATCATCATCCATCACAGAGAACGGCTCTAGAAAAAAGTTGGAGAGCCCTGTTTTGTACACACAAAATTTTTCAGTTGGACGTACAAGTAGATAGATAAATGGTTTATACTTGTATCTCTTGTACCAACCTACATACATATTGCAGGACTACAGTACTTTAAAAGCTAGTTTAAAAATGCAAATACATCACTTTTTCAATCTATTTATTGAAGCTCTTCTCTCTGTAAAACCTTGCGTATATATATCGTCAGCACCGTCATAAATGATGATAATCATAATGGGGCTCAAGATTCAAGATCAAAAGCAACGAAAAAATAAGAGAGCTATTAAAGCAGTATCACATCACAGCCGTATCTTTATATAGCAGCAGTAGCAACAGCAGCAGTTGGCACATAAGAAATGTATGTATATTTGCCTGTATTTATTTTATAAATAATGATAGCGCAATAACAAGAACGTTTTACCGACTCTGATCGCAGGATAATCATCATTCGTACTTTATTACCACTTTTTCTGTCTCAATATTATTGCTTTCCATCACACTGCGTAATACTGTGCTACTATGCTTCTGCCACTATTTTCTGCTAAGAAGCTAAACTCAAAGTTGTATGGGATTACAAAGGTGTATGATCATATATAATATCTTTCTCTCCTGCCGTACTGGGGTCACCTTTTGTAAGGCGTGAAAGTAAAATATTGGAAATGGAAATTAAAAACACACACACGTTTATTTTTATAATGTTTTGGCAATTTATGCGCATACAACTGTTTTTTACATATAAACATGGCCCAATTCAAATACATTTTGCTTGTGGATGACGAAAACTAAATGTTGAAAAGTTTGGAAAAAAATGACGAAAGTACGCACGGTATATTTTTAAGAAAAAGACAGGCACATCCTTTTCATGGAATTCCCTACTTTAATAAAACCATTAGCATGGCAGCTAATAACAGACGAATTACGTTTTCACAGAAAAATATAGCATGCAGTGGACGTGCGTAGTACCTCGAAGCGGTATAATATATTTACTTACGTCGGTTCATACAAGGCGTCAAAATTAATATTTTACTGTTGACTGTACTCCTTCTCGTGTAGTCTTTCCATGGACAAAATGAAATCATGAACATGTAACAAAAACATTGTTGTTGTTGCGTGCGTATTTGCCAGGCTGGATAAAGACGTCGGTGAAGTATGCGCACTACCAAGAACGCTACTACTTCTTACAAAATTAAAATACATCGTCGTGAGTCAAGTAGTGTTTGTGCGAGTTTTTCTGAGTCGGCAACAAACACATTGTGTATGCAACGAATGAGCGTGTTTCAGCAATCTTACATTTCAAGGAATAATTTTTCATTTTTCTTACTATTTTTCTGACAAATGGTAATTTAACGTGTTAGGAATACCCGCTCTGCAGAAAGCAGACATACTCCCATGTTGGAAAGAAGTTTACGTAAACAAGGATGCTCAGCTCAAGAGGATCGAACGAATTCATTTTCATTGTACACGTCAGTTTAGAAACTAATGGATATGAGAAGATATATGAGTGCATGCTCAAGAACTACTACAAATCATCTCGATTTGTGACACAATCATGATAATTTTTGTACATGTCATGTAAAAGTAAGTAGTAGTAGTTGTAGTAGTAGCATATCATGTGGAGGACACAACTTACAGTGTGTGTGCTTTGAATTAAGTACGACGGCAATGATGAAGAACGTTCGCAACTGCGACTTTTGTTTGTGCATACTTGGTTATCCTTTGCTCTTTCTCCTTTTCTAATTACTCGTTTAATGAGTTGCTTAACAGACACCGAACTTAAAAGCGCCACTGGCTACCTACAAAACATCTGGAAAAGGTTAAAAGTCAAGACAAGAGTTGTATGATTGACATCATCCATCGTGTACTCAAGTACAACTTCTTATCGGAGGGTGATACACATAAATAATTCTGAGGCGGTCTTGCTAATCGGGATATTATGAGATTGACTTTCATTTGATTATTTACAGGAGAGTATGTGTTTTAGTAGCCGTATATATATTATTTGTCGTAAATTTATTAGTGTACAATGTACAAAGAATAAAGTCACTATTTTAGATGATGCGTATATGCGCTGGATATGCGTCAGATTCGTAATTTTTGGCTGCTGGATAAATGTGAACGTTACTGCGGTACTAATTATTTCAATTTGTAAACCGTTTTTACTTTGTAAAAATATGTCGCAATTGCTAACAGTCAAAAGGTTGAGTTCATTGAGCTGGGGGGAACCATCCCAAATGTTTTTAAGTATTAAAAACAAAATTCTGATTAGATGAGGACATTTATAATTGTTTTCCGACTTGATTTGACTAGAGATTAGAATTCATTACATGTGGTCATGTGATACACACAATTACTAATTACAATGATAATATTATGATCATTCCAAAAATATAGAAAGCTCTGTGTTTACCCATTGTGCCAAGTTGTTTTTCGAGATACTAAGCATTTTCAAATGATTCATTAAATGCCGATGTCTAATCATTATTTATCTGTTCCAAAGAATCAAATAAATTTAATTTACGGCTCAATATGAGCCCTTTGTTATCAAGAAATTCCGTCTAAATATTTCGAGGAAAAGCGAGATAAGTGAGATAGTAAATATTTAACATAGATTCATTTATGAGCATAACTTTAATTACTTCAGTTGTACAAATATTTAATTTATTAATCTCAACAGCCAGTCTTCAACTAGTACCACAACAATTTATACAGTGCGTCTTGGTCTTATAGATAAACCAACACGCACTGACGTTGGATCATAACAAACAACATCATTACACAACCCGTATAGTAGTGACTACTTCAGATCTTTACTTGACCACAAAATAAATATACAAAATTTCATGTTGATCCAAGTAATTATAAACAATAGCATTTCTATTCATGTCAGAATTCAAACAGTATCCAAATCTTTAATTATGTTGCACGTATATTTCTTTATTGATTAGAATACAAGCACTCCTCTGTCAAAATTGTTTGTTTCTGGAGCCGAGTCAGTCTCCGGTGTGAATGGAAAAATTGTAGACTCGAGAGTTAAATGTTTTAGGGGTACATTTCCATTTCATGCTTTGAATTTGTGCCGACAAAATTAACGAAGCGCTCCTACGTGATCATACTTTATTCTCCCAACAAAATTAACCTAGAATTATAGATATTTTAGTGTCGTCAGCACATACTTTATAATCGTGTGTCTTCTAAAACTGGTAGTGAATGGTTAGAGGCATCATCCGATCTTCTCTCCCTCTATATTATATCATTCCAAACTATTCCAACATTACTATGCACACTTCAGACACGCAAACAAGTCCCAATCCAAATTCATTTTCTCGCTCATGTCTGCGCAAAATGCTAATTGATGCCTTACAATAATAGTCTGTGTAGGAAGAAAAAAAAGTGTCGACTTCAATTTACCTAGATTGACTTGTTTGTTTGCCTCTCTGCTAGTGTCTGTAACATGGAAGTTTGTGGCTGCCTCTTAAACTAAATATAGCCGTTATAATTAGGAAAAGCATCAACAACACGTAGCTACATCAGCAACCACACCATCACTTTAATATATAGCCATCAACTCCGCTATTGCCATCCACACTTACATTATTATATCGGCAACACCATTTTTGTTGACTTTACTCGAATTCGAGTCTCACAAACAAACAAAACAAGCCTACATTTTATATTTGCTTCAATATTGCAGAGCTCCCTTTCTTTCGAACATATCATCATAATGAATTAACAACTAAGCCCCATCGTCGGTATGACACGCACACTCGATTCTCTTATGAAACTTGGTATAAAATCTGAATACAACAAAACGCCTTTACCTCTCTGCCATTTGCTTTATACCACATATTATTTTATGCTCTATACTCTATGCTGTTGTTGTTGTTGCTGTTCATGTGCAAAATAGGAACACTACTGAAATGAACCGAACTCCTCAATTTTTTTGCCATGCATGCATGTTTACCTGTGTAGTGTGTATCTGCAACATAAAAAACCAAAAAGTTCTGCTTTTGCTCGGCTCGATCTTCTGTAACAACACGAGACAATAACAAGAGAGCCACAACAACCACTTTTTTCTACACAAGAGAGAGAGAGCTCCCATACGGCTTATCATTACACGTTTTTACACAATAACAAAACTCTCCATGCATAATTTTCTTCAAAGTAAAAAAGTATATGTTATATGCCTCTACCACAGTATTATATTATCCATGTCTGTATCATTTTTATAACATGTCAAAATCAGCCACTACTACTCCTCACAGTACAAACCATACCACCACCACTACTACTCTGACTGACTAACTGCCACAGAAAATTGCAATGTACAATAAAAAAAAGTATATAAGAAGGTAATAGGAATGTGTGTATAGGTATGCACATATATGCATTTTTTCAGTAGTAAGAGCTTCTGTTGACTCTGTATACTGTGTCTTGTACCAGTACTGCCACCACCACCACCGCACGTTGAGTTTCTGTGAATATCACGGTTTTTATGCCCACTACACACTTCTTGTCAATAACCACCAAAATACAAAGGCCTTATAAGCAAATTTATTAGGCATATCTAGAAAATATGCGCCTGTTGGCTTCATGTTGGGATTGGGAGTAAAGTATGGAATGATGCGATTCAGGTTCATAGGCTTTTATCTCTCTTTCTTCTCTCTCTCTCTCCCTCTTTCGCTCTCTCAGTTTGTATGAAAGGCAAATACGCAATTTCGTCGATTAATAACCTCGAGCTTCAAGGTAATAATAACGTAATATCAGGAATCAGAAGAGAAGAAGAATTGACATCACAACATTGGAAGAGCTCCCTTCATATTTTATACGTTAAAGCGGCGTCGTCATCATGTAGTAGTACACTTCACCATGTAAAATGCATGCATAGTGTGGAGAGACAGGGTTTTGCAAAGTAAGAAAAAAAGCGGCTTCGAGTCACCACCAGACAGAGTTCTTTGTAAACAATGTAAAATATGCGCGTGTTTGTTAGTAAGAGGACTATTAATCCGTTGCGTCGTAGACAAAGTCAGAGTGTGTAATTATTTTTTCTCTGTCTGTTTCTACGCAAATGATGCAATGTGTACAAAAATGCGTAATATCGTTGTGTATTTGACATTTTTTAATGTCTACGTAAATATGCAAAAACTAGAAACCACATGAAATGAACATTGATTTACTGGTGCCCTTATATATCTTGGCAAATTATGCAATATGCAATACACACATAATATCAGCACAGCAGCTCTTCCACTTTTGTATATAAAGTATAACTGCGCTCTGCGCTACAATATCCAGGAGGGTACTACTGGTTTCTCTAAATTCAGCGAGCATGTCTAGAGATTTGTAGAAGGATATTTTGTTATTTATATGGAGTTTTCTATAATTAGAATAAGGATCAGTCAAAATAGCCCGAGTACATATAAATGTGAACACGCAAGATCTCCGTCCTGTTAAAAATGGGGAAATGTGTTTGTTTTCTTGTTGGTCCCACGAATCAAAGTTCAAACAAAAACTTTTTGCGTAATATGTATATCGCTTGTTTTTGCATTAAAGACTGTTCATTTTATGGCACTGACAATGAGCTGCTAAATGCTATATTATTTTAATCCTTTTCCTGTGTCTGGTCTGATCGACCTGTGTGGTGTGTTAGTATGCTTGTTTCTTTTGCTGACTAACAACTGACCATCTGCAGCCATAGTGTCGATTTAATCTAATCTCTGCCTTGAATCTATTCAAACGAATTATTCATGAATGCTTGGCTGACATTGGTGCGATAATAATGATGTGGCGTCGGTGTATATGAAAATGAAAATGTTATGAATGTAAAGTATTACAACGGCTGACGGCGCACGTAACAAATGTACTTGTTTAAAAACTTTACAAATCATACCCGCATTACACAAGAATAAGTTTATTGGTGGCGATGTCTAATATGTATTGATATAAAAATGAGTAATGATGGTTATCCATCACATAATCAAGATACTATAATCTGAGAGAAAATTCCTAGAAATGAAATCTCTCGTGGATGTGCTCACACGACACACAAGTATGTTCACAAATGCAAAAATACCCAAATTCAAACAAAAAACACTTTAATAAATGCACTGTTGTGCTTTGTTTCTACACGTTTTATCAATATTATCATGTTGTTTATCTGCGCTAATACGTTGAAGAGTTTATACCTATGCCGGATTCTATGTTCCTTTTCACATTCGAGCATTATCATAAACGAACAAAGTGTCCCTCTGGAGTTTAGCTTTGGAGTCTGGATTCTTTCCTCGTGCGCCCAATATCATGCTTGGTTGTCATTTTATTTGTTCAAACTTTTTTTCTCTCCCCACCAAACTAAATATTTTTAGAATGAGTCAATACATCAATTTATTTTTATCCCCGCCGGTATAAGCATCTCCAGTGTGTGTACATTGCTACTAACTCTATATACTTGAATGATTTTGACATGCTAAAATAAATTGCTTGGCGTGGCGTAAAATAAACGTGTTATACAGAATAGTAATTATTATTTACATTAGAACCAAGAAACATCACATATTATCTAAAAACTAAACAGTCTTCCCGTCTTATAAAACGAGCAAAATCGTTTTCTCTGTTCTCTTCCTTTCTGTATAGTGTTTTCCGACGACGCTTTTCTTCTCTGTACACTATTATACATACACACCTATTTTAACATGACTGTTGTTTTTGCTTCTGTCATCCCAGCCACCAGCAAAACGCAGAGAGGGTTCAAGTGAAAAAAAAACTTTTTTGTATGTCATGTACCTACCCCGTTTTGTGTGTTACGTAGTTGGTAATGGTGGGAGTACACAGCAGTCAATTTGATCTCTGCACACCGGCAAATCATGCATATTAACCACGAGCATCGTAAAAATGCTCGTATAAACGCGGAAAAACCTGTGGTGGTAGTAATGGTGGGTGGTGGTACATTTAACTCGCGTTAAATCATGGCAAATCACTACACTTTTGTACGATGATAAATATATATGCCTACTTGTAAACTAGGCTGTCGTGTAAAAAGGAATTGAGATGTGCAAGTCGATGCAGCATACAGCTAAATTGGTTCGCTATTTTTAATGCGGACAACGGCACTTAGAGAGGAGGGGAGAGAGAGAAACCGTCGTCACAAAAAAATTATTTGATGTACTGCTGTTTATCTTTGCACAGTTTTCTTCTTTGCAACAAGGAAACGAATGGTTATGACTCTCAAATGATAATAACATGCACAATAATATCAGATTACGTTTATGAATATCCAGAGTCGTAAAAACGTCAGCGGAGTCGAGTCACTTGGAGTAAAAATGAGAAAAAATATATGAATGTTTGGTTACTTAATAATATTCCTTTTTTTCCTAAATAAAGTTCAACCAGCATCACCATTTACCAACCAATATTTCAATTTTCATGAGTTATTATTACTTACAAATCGCAACTTAGCGGCGGCAATGTTATATTGGTAAATTAAGCCCTCTCGTCTCATTTCTCCACAGGAAAAAAAATTCTCCTTCAACGCAACGACTCTCTTCTGAGAGGAAGCATTTTAGGTAGATGAAGAAACCATGTTTAGTACAGATGCAGATGACGGTGTGGAGAGAAGGAGGATGGGAAGGCCAAGTGGGCACAACGATCGAGGCACCAGCTAGTAGTGTTTTTATAGCAGATTTTTATTTGTATTCAAATTTCAGGGAGATGCTAATAGAGATGCTTTATGGGGTAATAAAACATAACCGTATAAGCTGGTGCAATTGTACTTGTAATGTGTGTACACACTCACACGCATAAAATATGGGAATGTACGTACCGGCAAATATTTTGAGGGAGAGCAAGAGAGAGAGAGAGGGAGGGAGAGATCAGTATTTTTGGTTATGCTGCTTTTACGTACTACTTGTGACTTGTACGTAATCCTGCACCCCTGCTTCGCTCTTCCCGTCTTTAATTTTTTTGTTTCAATTTTTATTACGGTTTCATTACTCTCGTGCAGATTTTTTTATATTTCTTTTTACAGAGGGTACAAACAAAATGTTAACATATGCGTACGTACGTGCACGCCCATGTAGTCATTCTTACGGAAGAGCTATAAAAATGCTTTTTACGATGCGCGCGGTAGTCCACCCCAGTCAGCAAATTGACAAGAAACAAATTTGCAGTTCTTCCGATTTGTATAAACGCTTGTCATTTTCTTTTTTCTGTTAAACGCTGCTTTTCTAAAGGTATATAGATTGAAGAGAAAGCAATAATTCGTCATAGGTTCCTTTGCAATAAAATATGCGCAAAATTCCATAGTAGGTTAAAGCATTGGTGTTTTTTTGTCTGCGTTACAATCAGCAACATACTTTTTTTGGATTTAGCTTCCTATCTGACGACTGAAGATGCTCCACATGTGTGTACATTCAAACTTTTACAAAGGAGTCTTTGTTCACTTGCAACTATACAGATGTGTATATACATACCTAATATGTCATTTATCAATGTGTCTCCCTTGCAATATGAGGTACGGTACATATCATCTCACTCCTCTGTGCTTTGTACACCCAGTTGGTTCACTAACTGACTCAACTCGTCTGTAAGTCTGTGTTGGTGTCAGACAGAGACATTCTATTTCTCTTCTCATATGCAAACTTCAGTGACTCCTTTTACTGAAGTGGTTATCATATCACCATTACATTAGGCATGGATAGTGTATGAAGGAAACCAAGATAAAGACTTAGTCTCAAGCGGGTGCGCTCTTTTTGTTGGTAATTTTCCTCTAGACCGTATCATCTTTTTTAAAATTACTTTTCATTGATAACCCAACACAACACACACCAAAAAAGTAATATAAGCAATACATACTGCAGTCGAAATACATATTCGTGTCTGCTGCTATGCAGAAACATGCACGATGTATTTATATATTATTTCATTAAATTGTGTTTCTTACGGGGAAAATCACTGCAGATGACTTTGGCGTCGTCTGCAATAGCGTGGTCCAATGAACGAATGACTTTTCGCATTTTCTAGTCACTTCTCATATTGCACTTACAGCACGGTATGTTTTACGGTATAGCACAATACTACCGGTTTTGTTAGAATTCGTTACCATAATGTCAAAGGGCTACATTTTGGTGTGAATAAAATTTTTCTCGTGACGTTTATGTGCCGGGTAAGTAGCTAGACACGCAGGCAGTTTCTATTTTTACTGTTTAATATTTAAGCTTTCTCGTAGGTTATAAGTCACACAAGGTAGCTGCTTCTTCA
>JAHZNE010007694.1:0-10567 GCA_027744055.1 Callyntrura sp. NNG-2020 | reverse complement strand
CCGCCCCCACCGCCTGTACCCCCTGTAATGGCTATACCGTCATTAAACCCCCCTAAAAATAATCCTCCAAAGGAACAACCGCCCCGAAATGGACCCAATTTCTCCAAGAATTCTAAAAATTCACCGGCGCAGCCAAGAGCTCCCCCGCCGCAGTCTAGAATTCCTCCGCCCCCGCCTGAGACTCCTCCGCCACCACCACCACCGCCGCCGCCGCCGCCGCCGCCGCCGCCTAGAACTACAACCCCTATTGATGATGACGACGACTCCAGCGAAGAGACCACCACCTTTCCCAGGATTGAGAGACTTCCAGAAACGACGTATCGAGCAACGACGTATGCAGACGAAGAAAGTATTTTGGACGCGATCCGCGGAAACTCGAGCAAGGAACAGGAAACTACGGAGTCCACTAACGCTACGCTCATGGGGTCAAAGAAAGCCGCGTTTGGGGCGCTGGAGCAACTAATCAAGGAAGCGTTCAATTTCAATGCAAAACCGACCACAGGGACACCCACAATAACAACATCCAGGACGAAGACAGCTCCATCGATGAATACGATGAATAAGTCTTATTTTAATGAAATAGCAACCCCAATTCCCATGACCACTGCAATGGTGACCGAGGAAGAAGGGACCTCAGAACGGACCACCGGGCTAACGGTGTTTTTTGAACTAAGTACTGAGGGAAGCACGTCCAGTACCTCCGACTACAGCAATGTGACCGACACTGACATGTCTGCGGAGATGTCCAGACCCACCTCGGAAAGCATGGAGAGTAGTTGGGATGCCATCTGGAACGGGCAAAAGGTGACCCCGGAAATGATGGAGAAGTTCAAAGCGAGGGTGAAGCATCGGAGTAGAAATGGGACTTTTGCGTATTTCCGAAATGGAACGATAAATAGCCGGGGAAAGGGGGAGCCCAAGAGTTGGGGGAAAAGTTACAAAGAGCAGAAGGCTTCCGCTCAAAGGTTATCGAAATCTAAGGCAAAAGATAGGATAGCCGCAGCCCCGAAGAAGAAAGAGAAGGAAAAGCAAAACCAGCAACAGTACAGACTCCCCACGGTGTCCACCAGCACCGTCCCGCCCAATAAAAAGGGAGGAAAATCGTCGTCGGGGTCAAAGAAAAAAACAACCACTATCCCGACCACGACGAAACCCCCACAAGACACGTTGTCGCAGTGGGAGAGGGCCTGGAATCAGTTGATGAGCTTTACTCCAGGGAAACAGGACTCTGTCACAACGACGACCTTCGCCCCCCACTTCAAAAGGAAGAAGGTGACCACCATCATGGGGGAAAAGACGACCCGACGACCACCGGATCATTTAACGACGATAAAGTCAACCAATCCTTTGCGGAATGTGCTGTTTGGGGGGAGTGGTAGTCAGGGGAAGCGGGTGCTGTCACCCTCCAAGTGGTTCACGGGGGCGCAATCTATGAGTGGGTTGGACCTGAACACGCTGAGCGGGCAAAATTTAACTAGTATGATGATGGACCATGTTGATGTGTTTGTGGGTGGGAGTTAGTTAAGTATTAAATAAATAAAAGGATAAAAAATGAAAATGTGAGGTTTTGCGTAAGTTTATTTTATTTTTAAAATATTTCGTTCGTTGTTAACATGCGAGTACCACGCGGACAATAAAAGGTCAAAAAAATTATAAACAAAGAGAATTTGAAAAATCGCATTTTGGTGGTTTATTGAGATGATCAGCTGATCGGTCCGTGCATTTCGTAATACTCGAGCTCAGCCCAGCGATAATTTCTGCAGAAAAAGGGAAAATTTTAAAGGCGGGAAAATTCAAATGTTTTGTTGCGTGTTTGAATTTTGCGTGGAAATGAGAACATCTTACACAAATGTTCCGGCATGGATGCTTCCAGAAAAACAGCTGAGCTCTCCTCCTGTCTTCCCCAAGGATCCCTCTGCCTGGGAACTGTTTTGTGTACACATTTCGCTTTTGGGGTGGTTGGGTGGTGATAACAGAAGGAGAGAAGTATGTTTGTGACAATGTATTAAGAATATTATTTTATCAAATGTACACTATGGGGTAAATTTCAACTGAGAGTGTCGCGACTGTTGTTGATTGTATTGTGTTGAATTAATTGCTTTTTTGGTGGTAATAAACTAGGTAGATAGTGAACGGGCGACGATACAAATGACAGTCGGTTAGAAATAATAGATAATTTCGTCTGCAACAGAAAACTGACACGTCAATAGTTAAATGCGTCATCGCACATCAAAGAATATAAACCATGTAACAAAGACATAGAAAAGTAGCGTAAAGAATTTTCTAGGTAATAAAATACACAATGTACAAAGGTAACTATTTTTGACCAGTTTTGGTTTTCCAATTAGTTGCAACCCCTTATCGACTTCCAAAAATGATGCGAAAGTTGCTATTCCTTTTTCGTAGTTGGGCAGACGGACGGACAACGCAGAACCAATTAGGAGCTCAATCAACGAATCAAAGGATCAATCAACAGAATTTGGCGCGTCAAAAATAAAGGAAGCATTCAAAGTCAATTACTGCGTCGAGAATGAATGTGTATGCTTAAACAAAGAAGAGTCTAACACGATCTATCTAATAGATAAACATGAGATAAAGGACTGGTTTGTCGGAAAATTTTTGTTCAAATGATAAAAACCTCCGACATGTATACAAAGACAATAAATGTCTTATTCAAGACAAAAGGAAAGATTACTTCAAATAACCTTTATTAACCGATCGATCTAATACGTCGAAGGAGGTTGAAAACTTCAAATTCACATTAATTAATTTTGATATTTTCAGAATAATCTAAGTGGGTTTCTAAAAAACCATTGAAACTACAAAATAAACAAACATCAGTCATCTGTCAAAGTTACGGGCAAACCAGTAAATCCTAGGGCTAGCCGTTAGACTCTAGCGGGATCGCATAGATAGCAACATCTTCTGTTGAATTTGTGCCTCGGTAAAATACGAAATACGGGAATGTGGTGCAGAAAAAGCAAACGTCGTAATCTCGATCACGTACTACTTTCTACTGTATTAGGACAGCTTTTATTCTCAGTTTGTTGGACGGCCCCCGTAGAAAAATTGTCAAAAGTGCCCGAGCGCTCTAAAGATGAGGTATCAAGCGGTAACATGATAACTTTTGGTTATAATTTTAATTAGTTGACTACTGCTACTTTGAATTTTAGAATTCCACGACAACAACACAGAATCCATTTCCTTCCTTTCAAAAATTCTCCGTAGAAGAACTCGATTATCCCGACGACGACGATGAAATATTCAAGGATCTTCAAATGGACCACCTGAAATCATTTCATGATGCTTCCGCTGTGGCTGTGGCGGACGGTGGTAAAAAAGTAGAGTCCACCGCGGATGCCATGGAAGACGGAACATACGTCACCAAAACAAAAGTCTCCGAAACTATCAAAGATGCCATGGGGGGAACGCTCAAGAAAAAAACGGTTACGACCGTGAAAAGAATTCCGTTAGAAGTGGCAGAAGAGAGAAGGCGGCAGCGGAAGGAGTGGAATTTGCAAAAGTTGAGAATTCAGCAAAAAGCGGATCCAAATGGAAAGAATGAAATGGGTAAAACTGAGAAAGATCAGAGCAAAGCAGAGAAGAAAGCAGATAAAAAATGCCTCGGCGACACAGACAAATCTAAAAAGGACTCAAAGGATTCCAAGTCCAAAGACTGTAAGTCAGGCACTCGCTCTAAATCCTCAAGCAGTAAGGATGCCAGCAAAGAAAAGGTGGGCAGCTCCAAGAAGAAAACTAAGGAACCGGATGTTGAGAAGAAAAAGAAAAAGTCTTAAGGCAATATGACTGGGAACGGGAAAGGTTTCATTTGGTCTTCCCACTTTGAAATGTATGATATTTATTAGAATTTTAAATAAATTCGGCATAAGGAATTTTTCAGATTGCAAATGAGTTTTGGGTAATATATAATGAAAACGTGAATATCGTTTTTATTAATAATCGCAATATCGAACATGATAAATGAATCCTTCAGTCTGGCAAGTCTTTCCACTTTTACAACAGCCACACTTTTTCTCCGACATGTATCCAATGCAGCACGGCCGTTGGCCATGGTGGCAGGCACACTCCAGATCATACTTGCAACTCGTGCCAGGCGGTTTTGTCTTGCTGTCGCACTAATAAAAAATAAACAAAAAGCATTTAAGTTAGATATAGGAAATGTGATGTAAGAGGTGAAGAGAATATGTTATACAGGGCTCATGTTTGTAATTCTTCTTACTCCATTCAGTGAAATTACACAAAAGAGTAAAAGCACGATCAGAGTTGGAAAAACGCGGAAGGAAAATCGGGAATGCATTGTAGCATATGTATTAAACATACTGCAAACAAAAAATAAACAAAGCCAAGCGATACAGAATTGCTGGATTAATGCTGACTTTGGAGCAAAACTTGTTTTAAATATGCTCCAATTTTATCGGTCATGGCTACTAGGTAAGTCCGAGCAAAGAACAAAAATGATTCAATAAATAAAGCGTTCCCAGATCAAATCTAGATGCTCATTTAATTCGTAAGGTTTTTTATGGCATTATTTCTACATAGTAAAGTCATATGCTTCTGCTGAGTGTTAAGACAGACAACTATTTAACCTTTAACATTCGACAATTAAATAAAATGTTCTGTTTACGTGTGCAAATTTTAATTATATACTCTTAAACCGAAAACATATATACACACAATAACCGTATCCTATTGCTGTATCCAAAGCAGTACTAAAATTAAAACTAAAATGACGATCATGAATTTAAATACTAAAAGAAGGAAAAAGTCATGTGGAACATGTACATAACTTGAACGTTTTCAACATTTGATTAAGTAGTGTGAAAAGAGTTTATTAAATCCGTAATTTACAAAACATGTTACGATTTTAATTAAGCGCATCATGAAACTTAAAACAGTAGACTTGATACAATATTAATAATACCGTTGTAGCAATGCTTCTAAAGACATACAGTGTTTTGTACCCTAAAATATGAGCAGTAAGTTTTATAATATAAATTTAACTAATGTACCACCCATTCTATCTACAGCATAGCATATATACATCTTCTTCTTTACCCTTTCTAATTTGACGTGCTAATAGCACAAGTCTCTAAAACCGATTTCTATATGAACGTGTCGTCTTATATTAAGTCTCTGCAATGAGTTGTTGTTTTCTAAATTGTTAAATTAAGGTATTCTACGCCATTTCAATAAAACAATGAGCGAGTCAAGAAACGCTGTACATTTGTTTATTTAGGTACAAAAAAAAGCGCACACGTTTAACTTTATATTATTATTTATATGAAATTTACTGAATATAAATTACACATTTCTTTTATCTTTGAGGTTGTTTTCAATGTTGCGAATATAGACTGTATAAAATTTTATGTACATATTACGATTTTAAAAAATTTAAAATCTATATTTGAAGCCATTATTTATTACATCCGTATTATGTTCACAATTAAAAATAAAGTGTATATAAAACTTTGAGAGGTTCACGTTCCAGTCACCATGTACGACCACCAAATATACTACACCGTCATCCACTGGAACGTTTGTAGCACTTGCATGTTTTAGCATCCCCTGACCCGGTACAACGTCTAACTTCGTTTTTGCCCAAACACAAGCACTGACCGCTGCAACCAGAACCGAATCCGAACATAAGGACGTCACACTGACAAAAAATAAAAACAATAATGATTTATTTAAATAAATAAAGTTTACAGACATATTAAATAGACAAAACCATGCTTATATTATACTGCGTTTAATGATTCCATATAAGAGGCTACAAACAGGACCAGAATCCCAAGAAAGCAGACGTGAAGTTGCAAGTTCCTCATCATAATACTTTTTGTTGAACTACGCTACTCCAAAGTTTGTAGATGAATAATAGACGTTTTCTGTTGAAAAATTGCACTTGAGTTGCTTGTTTTTAAATAAAATCATTTGCTTTTGATGAATTGCAAGTGGCTGCTGGCAAATTTTATGTGCACAATCAATTACAAAAATGGAATTTATAGCCATAGTCTTTTCTGGTTGTTGTATATTTGTAAGACGAAATGTTTTTGCTGAGCACAACTATGCTGCAAGACTAATTTTCCAAGGTTTGGTATTCTTAAATGCGATTACGAGCAGTCAGCTAAGCTAGTAACTCAAACACATTTTGTAGACACGAGTTGTATAAGCAAAAGTTGTGCATTGCATATTTTAAATAAGCATTACATAACCAAATGCATTACCTTGATGACGCTACACTATGTAATCTTAAATGAAAACCGTTATAAGAGAAGGGTAAAGTTGAAAAATTTATTTTGATAATTAAATCGTTTTCGTCAAATAGTTAATACTTATTTTAAATCATTGCTAAGGTTGCAACGATTAATATATTGAATAATTGCGTTCAAATCTTCTGAAATAAAGTTTCAGAATGGTTAGAAAAAACCACATGATATTACTCAAAATTACAGAAAATGCTGATAATAGTAGTAAATTAACAAATATATTACTGACTATTTTTGTAAATACGTTAAGTTGCATAGACATTTTTTACGGACCGTTTAGTCAAGTTTGCTCATACTTCTTACATTGTAAAATGTTTGAGATGATAACAGTATTTATAACATGTATTATCTCTAGACTCAACAATCATAAAGACGAGCTTGAAAGAAATGGTGTTATCCATGTGGTTCTAGCTAACCACTTATGTGCTAATGATTGATGAGCAGTTTTCTAGGTATATAAATATAGAATAGGTAAATGTGAGTTATAATTATTCTATATTTGCCAGCGCTAAAAGGGTAGATTTGCTTGCAATCATTTGAAAGATAGCTAAAAATAAAAATTTGACATTACATTGGCTATATATTGTAATGTCAATTAAAACATAAAATGCTACAACAATGTCTTGGTAGAAATCGGTATAGTTGACGAAAAAATATAGAAAATTCCGATTCAGTTTGATGTTTGTTCGTTGGTCTATGTGTAATATAGGAATTGGTATGTCAGCATTGTAAAATTATTGTTATTGTTGGTTTGGAATGGCATGTTCTACTTAACAAAACGCACATTTGACAAACAAATAAATTTACTTGTCTATATAGATATAATTACTTGAAAATTCGACGTCCCCTTATTTATTTAGGGCAAACTCCGGTCATAAACCTTATATTAGGTACTCAAAAGTGAGTTTGATTTGTTTACGTGATAGCTCATTTTCGGCCAAATATCGATTTTACTCGGAGTTGATTAGGCAACAATTAATTTCTATTTCGTTCAAAAAGTTGTATTTATGAACTAACTGGAGTGTTCAGTTTAAATAAATATTATGTACAATTTGAAGTAGTAAATGCAGTAAGTTGTATAAACATTTTTTTAAATTTTATAGAACATTTAGTTAATTTAGCTCATACTTTTCACATTGCAAGAACTTTGAGATGATGTTGGTATGTTTAACATGTATTATCTCTATACTCAACAATCAAGTAAGACAGAACAGTTACATTGACAGAAATGGTGCTATGAATGTGTTTCTACAAAATACTTATGTATTGAGTGATGAGTGATTTACTTAGAAATAGTATATAAGTAAATAGGTATAGAGTAGGTTAGTATGTGTTGTAATTATTTTATAAGCCTCAGTGTAACCATAATAACTTCTAAAAATCGCCTCAAATTAAACTAAACTAAACTTGGTTTTTTTACTTATTTCAAAGTTCCACATGCCCAAAAACCCTTTTCAATGAGAACAATACAAACCGAGTAATGTGGTAACCCGCGCAATTATTTGCCCACCTAAATACACTGCCCTTGTTGGTATGTACCAACACAACTTGTACAACGTCATAATGGAACCTGGGCTAACTTCCTCGTAAATTGAAAGCTGAAAGCTAGAAGTATATATAGAAGCATTCATTAAATCTTGTTTCGTAAATGCAAATGCGCACTCGCCTACATTATTTTTTCCCTAATAATAGTATCTGCACCGACAAGCCAATAGCAAAATCCAGGCATCGCAACGGAGTCAACTCTTCAATGAAATTGCTCTCCCCAAATTTGATCTTCACAACAGCACATGATTTCCAAAATCGTCGCCTCCATTTATCCTCCAAGTTATTATGTGTTCCCCCATTTGCTCTTGGAAACTGCTGCATTTCCAGTCGTTTCACCTTTTCCAGCCCACGTCGTGAATTTTTGTAAACTACCACCATCCCGCCCAGCATCACCAATAAGAGAATCACTGCATCAAGTACACACATTCCCAACGTAGTCAGTACTAACACATTGCTTTCCGTATGGACGTGTTTTACCAGAAGAGGTAAGGATATGGCAAGGGCTGCTATAGCTCCAATCATCATTAGTAGGAGAGCCTGACTTTGAGCGTGGTTGTACAACGTACAAAGCAAGGTAACCTCTCGATACTTTTTAGCTGTTTCTGCTGCCTTGCTATGCTCCCATTCCTTCCAAAACCTGTAATTTACAACGAAGTCAATATGTTCACATGAATAGATAGATATTACGAAAACGTACCTGGAAATTTGGTCGTTTAACATCATAGCCGACAGAAGGTTCAGAATGGTTGCTACAAACGCTACAGCGTGTACACCCAAGTTCCACATCCAAAGATTCAACGCGTAGATGATAAATTCCATAGTCTTCGATGGTAAGAAGCTCCCCCACTCAGGTATCAATCGCCAATATTTCGAGCCTGGGTAGCATGACGGCAGCAGTCCATATCCCATGAGAGAGCATTTGCACGGATTCATCCAGTGGAATCCAAGAACAAAACAGAACGGCAGTAATATGATTGTTGCTAATATCCCCGGGACGAACATAGTACTCATCGTGTGTATCATGGACCGATGCTGTCTTCCGCAGTTTGGGTGCTCCTGATTGACGTTCATACCGAGCAGACCGTTTAGAAAAACAGTTACATTTTCTTGCTTTTCATGAAGTATGTGCAATGTCATCGTACAGATGACTTGCATAGCCAATCCAAATAGTCCCAATATCTGTTCCATTGTCACTTTCACCTGGTTTGATGTTTTTGGTTGGAAGTGTAGCTGGCAGAAGAGCACACCAATCAGTAGCATGTGTAGATTGGACTTGAGAGCAAATTTTCTTTGCTTGTTTGGACTTACTCTGATAAGAATGCAATTGGGTGTGTTGTGGGAAATGATTATTGGCGCTATTTTGACTGGTCGTTTCATGACAAACGGGACAGCTTGAAACAATTGAAATTGGGCCATTGCCACCGCGAAAAGAGTATACTTGTTTGCAATCATAGCTTAAATGAAATTTTGATATCAGATTGGCTATTTATTTCAATGATAATCTTATCCTTTAAGAGATGTAGTGCTACTGAAACTTATTGGTTAAAGCCGACACAGTTGACGAAGACACATTTGATTTGTGATGCTGGTAGTGCTTAAATTCCGATTGATGTTGATTTGTTGGACGACGTGTGATATAGGACTTGGCAGGTGAACGTTGTAAAATAGTATTTGTTGTAGTTGGTCTAGAAATGGTATACTCTATTTACGATTAGAAATGGGACATTTGACAAACAAATAAATTTACAAGAAAATGGTGTGTTTATATAGGCAAACTTGAAAAGCTAACGTCCCTTTACTTGTTTGGGACATACGCTGGTTATAAACCTCTTATTTGATACTCTTAAGTCAGTTTGTTATTTTGCTGGTTGACTCATTTGCGGCCAAATAACGATTTTACTACGATTTGGTAAAGCATAGGGCGTCAATCAGTTTGTGAATAACTGAAATTTCAGTTCAGTTTCAGTTCAGTTTTGTTCGGTTCACTTAACTGGAAATGACAATTCAAAATACAAACTGAACTGAATCTGAAATCATCAAACTGAAAATTTTCATATTTAACTTGACTTGCGTGATGCATGTACAATTTTAACTGTTTGCATAGCATAAATAGTAATAGTAGAGTAACTACTACAATGTATGTACACTTACACATTGTAATCAAAACATGATAAATATTTAGTATGCATATTTATGCATACAAAGCATGCATACAAAGCATGCATACAAAGCATGCATACAAAGCATGCATGTACATCTTTTGGCATTCAACGTTTCATGTTGGTTTTGCTTTCTTTCCTTTGTGTCTTGGAAAAATATCGTCACATTTAATGGTATGATTGGTAAATAATGAAATTTATATATGAAAGTTTCTACTTTAAATATTAAATCAGCTTAACATGAATTATACTTGGCGCTTTCATGTCACGTAGTAGTATGTACTATATAACTGACAATTTTTAGTTCAGCACAGTTAAAACTGAAAATTGAACTGAACGGAAGCTAAAACTGAAAAGTTTTAACTGAACTGAACTGTTTGACGCCCTAAAAGCAGCAATTAATTTCCATTTCGTTCGAAAAGTTGAATTGACGAACCAACGCAATTGTATAGTTTAAGCCCGCACACTGATTTTTCATATGTCATCCATGGCAAAAATTTCCAAAACGCCATTTACGCCCATGTTAGTTTCACCGTGCTTGCAAAGTACGTATCTCATGATTGACTAATCGTA